>CM042868.1:195000-282500 GCA_023658055.1 Thaleichthys pacificus | reverse complement strand
AGAGGGAGAGGGAGAGGGAGAGGGAGAGGGAGAGGGAGAGGGGAGAGGGAGAGGGGGAGGGAGGGAGGGAGGGAGGGAGGGAGGGAGGGAGGGAGGGAGGGAGGGAGGGAGGGAGGAGGGGAGGGAGGGAGGGAGGGGGAGGGAGGGGCTCATAGACTCTCTGGCTTATTTGAGGGAAAAGTGGCCTGAGAGAAACAGTTTCCTGAGGTCTAAACAGAGCAGAGCAACAGGCCAGCACAGACCGGGTCATACCTGTCTCTGTGTTGTCAGGGGAGACCATGTGTTGTCAGGGGAGACCATGTGTTGTCAGGGGAGACCATGTGTTGTCAGGTGACCGAATCATAAATGTCCCGGTTGTCCGGAAGGAAGGAGAACGTTGTATTAAGAAAAATCTGGAATGCCAGCTGTCTTTTCTAGTTCCAACACGCCAGCCACATTACCTCCGGAGGGGGATATGTGTGATCGTGTGAAGCTGTTTCCTCACACCTTGATACAAGTGCGTCTTGAGTGTGTGTCTGTTGAAAGAAATGACAATTCTTCCCACACCCCCTGCCATCAGCGCTTTCCCAAGGAGTCATTATTATATTAATGTTCTCTTTCCCTCTCTTACCTTCCAACACTCATCACTCAACTCCTGTAAGACACCTGTCACAGTGTTCCACCCCAACTGTCAGCTGCGTCCCCAAACATCGAGGAATGTTGGAGGGTTGGAACCAGACTGTGGAACTGCAGGGTTACACGGTCACACTAAAGAAGAATCCTGCTAGCATTAGTATGGGACGCTCCTTCCTTCACAGCATCCATCTGTCCCTCTCTCCCAGCCTTGTTTAAGAGGAGGAGAGACCCTCATTATGTGGTGGCTGCTTCCAGAGCAGAGTCAGATATCTGGAAGATCAGACAGACCTTGTAACCCTCCATGGCTTGTCTGTGGTGGGCCCTCCTCAGCCCCAGACTACGCCCTGGTCCCTGGATGCACACCCCGGAAGCCTCGGGTGGGAACTGGATGTAGCATTAGCCTCAGTTAGCATGAATGGGCAAACAAACCCAGTTGAAACATCTGACTCAGAGGATTTGTACTACGGTGAGGATCAGGGGACTCGTGCTTTAGTTTAGAAGCAAATCTGTTTTTTGTTACTGTAATTAGTTAGTTTTAGCGTCAATTTTGGGGAAGCTTTTCAGAACAGCAGGGGTCAGTTAGTAGGATTTAGATGTGGGTAGCAGAGGGGGTAGCTGTGTGTGTGTGTGTGTGTGTGTGTGTGTGTGTGTGTGTGTGTGTGTGTGTGTGTGTGTGTGTGTGTGTGTGTGTGTGTGTGTGTGTGTGTGTGTGTGTGTGTGTAATGTACAATTAGATGTAGTTGTTACCAGGCATGTGGTGCAGTATTCACTGGTGCACATGGGAACACTATTTATTTTTTATATATCTCTCTAACTCTCTTTTTAGCAGACAACATTTACAGAAGATATTCTGGAAGTTCAGAAATTGACAACTAAACAGAACCCTAACCCTTCCATACAAGGCAGGAAAAGTCGCCCCCCCCTTCACCCCCTGCTCCACAAACAACATATGCAGCTCTTATAAAGAGCATTCCCACCTGGGTCCTATTGTGGCCAAGTGAGAAGCTGTCCTCGTTGTGTCACACTCTGGAACAACTCATCTCACATGGTTAGAGCTGTCATCTCTGAGAGCCCACCCACATGGGCCCTGGTGCACCCTGCCTGGTGCAGACCCTGCCTGGTGCAGACCCTGCCTGGTGCAGACCCTGCCTGGTGCAGACCCTGCCTGGTGCAGACCCTGCCTGGTGCACCCTGCCTGGTGCAGACCCTGCCTGGTGCAGACCCTGCCTGGTGCAGACCCTGCCTGGTGCAGACCCTGCCTGGTGCAGACCCTGCTAAACACTGCCATACTACTGGGCTGGAATAATGATTAATCATGTAAGTGTGCAGATGTGCAGCATGTTTCCTACCATGCCAGCAGGCCCTGGGCCCAGAGAGGGCCTGGTGGCCCAGAGAGGGCCTGCTGGCCCAGAGAGGGCCTGGGGGCCCAGAGAGGGCCTGCTGGCCCAGAGAGGGCCTGGGGGCCCAGAGAGGGCCTGGTGGCCCAGAGAGGGCCTGGGGGCCCAGAGAGGGCCTGGTGGCCCAGAGAGGGCCTGGGGGCCCAGAGAGGGCCTGGGGGCCCAGTTCTCCAGCCAGCAGACTCAGGGCTGAGAGTCATAGGCTTGATTCCTTTATTTATGTATTAAGATATATACAGTATCACATGGATAACAAGAAAAGAATCCCACCATTTAAATGACCCTGACTGCAGCTGGTGGTTTACATGCTAGTGGTGGATCTTGCTTTTGCTTTGTGAACATGTGGTCACAGACCTCTTTCAGGGACAAGCAGAGAGATGTTCGGCTGCTTTGTGAACATGTCGTCACAGACCTCTTTCAGGGACAAGCAGAGAGATGTTCGGCTGCTTTGTGAACATGTCGTCACAGACCTCTTTCAGGGACAAGCAGAGAGATGTTCGGCTGCTTTGTGAACATGTCGTCACAGACCTCTTTCAGGGACAAGCAGAGAGATGTTCGGCTGCTTTGTGAACATGTGATCACAGAACTCTTTCAGGGACAAGCAGAGAGATGTTCGGCTGCTTTGTTGGTTCAGCCGGTCGGGAGGCCAGCTCATTGTTTCTTCAGGGAATCAATTTCATGTTTGTTCATTGATTGGGGCTTTTTAAAGACATGGTGAAGGTGTCTTTGTTGCTGATGAAAGGGCCATAGAGTCGACTGGGGTTTGGAACGTTTGTTGGTGTGAAAAGTGATCTGTTTGGGCCTGTGTGTTTGTGTGAAAAGTGGCCAATTTTTGAGTGAGTGTGCATGTGGGTTACTGTGTTTATTCATGACTGATTCAGGCAGGACAAAGTCTTGGATTCAGATGGCTGTTTGATGACACACCCTGCTCCTTGTTGCTCTCTTTGCTGTAAAATACAATCTTGTATTTGTGGTCACACACACACTCACACTCACAGACACACACACTCACACACACAGACACACTCTCTGCACCTGTGGTCAGCCTGCAGGGGTAAGGGAGACTGGCAGAAGGGGGAAATGAAACAATGAGAAATGGAAATGAAACAAAAGAGGGATAGAAAGAGAGAGGGAAGTTGGAAGAGGGTTATGTGAAGAAAGAACGAACAGGAGAATTGGAACAAGATATATATATATATAGAGAGAGGGAGAGGGAGAGGGAGAGGGAGAGGGAGAGGGAGAGGGAGAGGGGAGGCAGGGTCGGTGGCTCTCTGGGAAAGAAACGTGAGTAATGCCAAGGCCAGTTGCCATGGCAATGGCATGTCACTGAGTCGTTGCCATGGAGCTGCCTACTTACGATTCTGAGGAGGAAATTAGTGAAGTGTGCTTGTTGTTGTTTTGGGAGGGCAGGGCAGGGGGGGGGGATGAAAGAGGGTTTGTTATAGATGATAATCAAGAGTTGATTATCGCCTGCTAGCTAGCCCGCCTGCTAGCTAGCCCGCCTGCTAGCTAGCCCGCCTGCTAGCTAGCAGGGTGGTCTCTCACTGCTGTGACATTCCTTTGTTTTGTCATTGGCCCGTAACATGTTATTTTATCATGGGATGTACCAAGGCATCATGGGAAATTTTGTTTCATGAATCTGTGTATTTTGTAGTCCTTCACATGTTCTGTGTGGTCCTCGTTGGAGAGTTTCTGATAGTGTTTGACAGTCCTGAAAGATGCGTGAGAAGGGAATATGTCATCTTAACCCTAGAAGACACACAAACGCTCACACACACACAAACACTCACACACACATGCTCACACACACACAAACACTCACACACACATGCTCACACACACACAAACACTCACACACACATGCTCACACTGCACTGACATCTTTATGAAGTGGATGTGCCTCAGGGGTTCTCCTTCCTCCTCTCTGTTCACACACACACACTCACACACACTCACACCCCTCCTCTCTGTTCCTCCTACACGTACACATGCACACATGCACACACATTTATTTTGAGTTTCTGGAATGTTCTCAGCATGTCCTCTGACCTGCTTCAGCAGGTCCTCCCGTGTGTCTGGAGCATGACAGAGCCCAGTCCTCCACTGAGGGGTCTGACCCTGCCGCTGTCATCGCCCGTCCCCAGGCAGGGAGGAGGCCTCTCGACTGTCACTGTCACGTAGGGGGGGGGTGTACATACATTTAGTGTTTCCCCTTTCCAACCTTGCTGACCCTGAGGCTCTGGAGCTCTCTTGAGTGTTCCAAGTTTATTAACTCTCCAAGCTTCAGACCACACACACTCACTCTGGGTGTAAATGATTCTGTTCAAACAATAAGATGGGAGTTCTGAAAGAGATGGATGACAAAGAAAGGAAGGATGACTAGAGGAGTGTGGTGGAGGGATGTCTGGAACTGGACCTGCTCCAGCCAAGTGGAACTCTGGGAATGTGGCATTGTGGCAGGTGCAGACCTGAAGACGCACCAGCACTCTGCCCCGCCCCCCAGCTGCCAGGTCACCCCAAGTATAAACACCCGGGGTTGTGACCTTTCACCTCACGGTGACCTGTACACAAGAGAGGAGGGTGGAAAGGTGCAGGACTTTACAGACTACACATCTTTAGTCAAATTACAGAATGTTCTCATAACATATATATTAAGACAAATCTTGAGTAATTCCTGTCATAGATTTTTTTTTAATGATTTGTTGTTTAGTTTTTTAGAGGAGAGGAAAATAAGTTGAAATGACTCTGTTGGATAACATGTTTGTTTCTAAAGGTTCCTGTTGAGAAATTAACCTTTTATATAATTTGATTTAAGAGATTTTTGCTGTACTGCAACTGTCTGTGTGTTGAAGGGAGAGCTTGTGAACGTCAGTGTAGGTGTCAGTCATGCTGTGTTTAGAGGTACGGTCAGTGTAGGTGTCAGTCATGCTGTGTTTAGAGGTACGGTCAGTGTAGGTGTCAGTCATGCTGTGTTTAGAGGTACGGTCAGTGTAGGTGTCAGTCATGCTGTGTTTAGAGGTACGGTCAGTGTAGGTGTCAGTCATGCTGTGTTTAGAGGTACGGTCAGTGTAGGTGTCAGTCATGCTGTGTTAGAGGTACGGTTCTGTTCTTTACGAGGGTTGTCTACAGAGTGTTTATGCCAAAATGAGGCCATCAGGGCTCCTTTTAATCCCCATATTGATTGTTGCAGATCTGTCTGCAGGATTCATGGTTCATGTCCTGATTCATGGCCTCAAAAATTGATCGTGCAGACAGGCAATCCTGCTAATCTTCTGTCAGAAAAGTTAAAGATGTAACCCTTTATCCTGTATAAGAATGATACTGTGTTCAACATTCCATGTGTAGAGAGTAGCGACCCCTAAGTTAACTCTAGGTTTACGTAAACATACTGGACCCTTATCTTGCTGACCTGGGGGGAGGCTGAGCATTGTTACAGACTAAGGCCGAATCCCAATACTCTGTCTTACCCCTACCCCTTACCCCTAGCCCTTAGTTTACCCCTAGCCCTTAGCCCTCGAAACTGAGGGGTAAGGGCTACATAGCCCTATGAAATGAGACGCCACTTGGTTACGGTTATGTATATCGATGTCTCCAAAGCAAGTAGTGTTATGCACTGATATCAAACGAAATTCGCTGCTAATGGACAAATGTAGTCTCTATACTGTGGTATATGGTGGTATCCTACAGATCTCTGTGCTGTGGTATCCTACAGATCTCTGTGCTGTGGTATCCTACAGATCTCTGTGCTGTGGTATCCTACAGATCTCTGTGCTGTGGTATCCTACAGATCTCTGTGCTGTGGCTAACAACCTGCGTGTGTGTTGCAGGGCTGGCATTGACGAGGTGGAGACGGATGTGGTGGAGATTGAAGCAAAGCTAGAAAAGGTACGTACCTGGTAAAACATCAAATGGTCCAATTATTGTCAATTACGCAGAATATAGTTGATAAGACTAGGATGTTGTTGTAGTTAATACAGTAGTGTACAATAGTTGTTGACAATGTTGTTGTGTTGTTGATGATGTACAGCCGTGTCCAAAAGTATTGGGAGTGTTTGCAAATCTTGCTGGGCCTTGGCATAAAATGACTGCTAACATGCTATGCTTATCTAATTACTAGCATTACCTCATGTAATTGCTTAAAATGTTCATGCAGGTCTTTAATGAGGAATCAATAGCTGTCTTTATTGTGATCTTGGGAGCCAATAGGCTACAGATGAAGATAGCCAGGCTAGCAGCCAGGCTGGCACTTAGAAATGAGGTAGTCCTTAGTAGCTGCAATAAATCAACATAATGGTCTTATCTATTCTCTCTGCTTCTGTTTTAGCTTCTACCATGTTCCGATTCCTTTTTAGAATCTTATATTCAGTGGTTTTCAATGTTTACTATAATGTAGCATAGCTGTGCATTCGAGTTGAGAGGCGTGTTTGACACTGGCCTGCTGGTCTGTCATGTGTGATGACAGCATCAACATCTGCTTCCAGCAGGCCAGCGTGTCACAGCGTGCCAGCTCTCTCTCCACTAAGTTGATTAACCAAATGTAATTAGATGTAAAAGAGAGGATTCCTGTCATGTTGCATAGATGCATCCACTAGAAACTCTTATCCCCAGCTGTGGTTCAACCGTGTGGTGTGGGTATGTGTGGTTGTGGTTGTGTGTGTGTGGTTGTGTATGTGTGGTTGTGTGTGTGTGGTTGTGTGTGTGAGTGAGTGTGAAACCCTGTGTGTTCAAGCCATGTTGAGGCCCTCTAGGTTGGTGTGTATATGTGTGTGTGCACGTGTGTACATGTGTGTGTGGTTGTTTATGTGTGTGTGATTGTGTGTGTGTGTGAGTGTATGCATGTGCTCATCTTGTCACATGATGTCACGGTGGTTCACTGGCCTCCACCAGTGAACCACCGTGACATCATGTGACATGTTTGCCTCCATGCAGACTCCCACACCATGGGTGACTCTGCTGCACACAAACACACACACACACACACACACTGACACATACACACTCTGCTGCAGGCACACACACACTGACACATACACACTCTTTAACACACTGACACACACACTTACACACAGTTTTACACACTTGCAGACATGCAAAGGTCATGCAAAGACATTCATGTACCCCACTGTACACACAAACGATCTAGATATTTTATTTATTTATATTTACACACACACACACACATACACACACACACACACACACACACATACACTCTGCTGTGTCAGGGGAAGGGTAATGACAGTGTACAGCGTTTAAGCTTCTCTCATTATCAGTTAAGTGGAAAAGTTGTTGTTTCTGGTGAACGTGGTGATTAAGTCTTATAGTGCCATCCGTGTGTGTGTGTGTGTGTGTGTGTATGTGTTTGTGGGTGTGTGTGCACCTGGATAACCACCATCACCATCATCATCACATTCTCTAGAGTCGACTCACTGTCTTCTCCTTACTGCCCTCCCCCTGTCCTCCTCCCTCCTCTCCCTCTCTCCTCAGCTGGTGAAGCTGTGCAGTGGCATGATCGAGGCTGGCCGGGCATATGTCGGCGCCAACAAGCTGTTTGTCAATGGCATCAAAGACCTGTCCCTGCAGTGCAAGAAGGAGGAGATGATCTCTGTGAGTAGACCTTCTTAAGGAACCTTTTGCCTTCCTTCATCATGTTTAGTAACAGTCAACACCACCAGTTCAGCTGCTCTTAGCTGTCAGATGTGTGAGGACATGAGGGCCGGGGTGCAGCTCAGTGGTTAGAGCACTTCACTGCAGATCAAGAGTTGGAAGGTTCAAATATGCTCGTACTGTATGATGGATAAAAGTGTCTGCACATTTTTTTCATGACCTTACAGTCCTCACATTCTGAGTCTGAGAACCGGAGCTCAGCTCCTCGTTCATCATCGTCCTTCTGTCCTGCGTTCCAGAACGTTTCCCCTCTAGAACAATAACAGTCCCAGATGTAAACAGTATTGTCCAGACACAGGCGTTTGGGTTTCATCAGGGTTCGTACAGAGGGCCAGCTGTCGTAACTGTGTGAAATAATGGAGTGAGGAGATGGCCATGTTTATACTAGTACTGTAGTTTACATGGCGGGAACAGGAGCGATCTGAGATCTCCTGACAGCATGGGTAGTCATAAAGACATTGCTAGGCAACAGGCTTTGATGCTATAGCTAACGTTAGTGCTAATGCTAGCTCTCTGAAGATAAGTTAATAACCTGCTAAATGCTAGGGTGATGACTGATCATGTAGCTAATACTTTTATACAAACTAATTATAAACATCTGTACAACATAGCATCCATCAGCGCTGTGTCCAGCCCTGAGGGGTGGGACTGTGACATGCTGGACGGGGATTTACTCAGTTGTCTAAATCTGTCATTGCAGGAATGTTTAGAGAAGTGTGGGGAGAGCCTCCAGGAGATAGTCAACTACCACATGGTAAGACCCTCCACACACACTCACTCATACACACTCTCACACACACTCATATACATATCCACCCACGCACACTCTCCCTCCATGTTGAGTCATGCTGTGTGGCTCCAGCAGCGAGGCTGTTTGTGGTTTTCCCCCCCTGGGTCAAATATGGTGCAACACTAGGAACACGCGTGTGAATGAGGGTGTGTGTTGTTACTCAGTCGTGACCTTGCCTGTAAATCTGTTAACACATGGTGAAGGTGTGTATGTGCATGTTTGTGTGTACGTGTGTGTGTATGTGTATGAATCAAACCACATGCCCGATCAGGCACACAGATGTGTAAAACAACACTAATTGAACACTCACACACACTCATGCACACACTCTCACACACACTCTCCCTCCCCCATCTTTCTCCCCTCCCTCTCTCCTTCCATTTCTCCATGCCAGGAGGCTACCACCAGTCATCCACTTCCT
Source organism: Thaleichthys pacificus (assembly GCA_023658055.1). Classification (NCBI taxonomy): domain Eukaryota; kingdom Metazoa; phylum Chordata; class Actinopteri; order Osmeriformes; family Osmeridae; genus Thaleichthys; species Thaleichthys pacificus. Next base: position 273,610 of record CM042868.1, on the reverse strand, counting down.
CCCTGCTGTCTGTGCTGTCTGTGATCACAGGGAGAGAAAGAGGGAGGGAGAGAAAGAGGGAGGGAGAGAAAGAGGGAGGGAGGGAGAGAGGGTGGGAGAGAAAGAGGGAGGGAGAGAAAGAGGGAGGGAGAGAAAGAGGGAGGGAGGGAGAGAGGGTGGGAGAGAAAGAGGGAGGGAGAGAAAGAGGGAGGGAGAGAAAGAGGGAGGGAGGGACAGAAAGAGGGAGGGAGAGAAAGAAGGAGGGAGAGAAAGATGGAGGGAGAGAAAGAGGGAGGGAAAGAGGGAGGGAGGGAGAGAAAAAGGGAGGGAGAGACCCCATCCATCTTTGTTCTCCAATTCCTAGACGTCAATGTTTCAACACGTTTCTAGAGAGAGGACCAACCACCGACAAAGGCCCAGAATCAGTAACAACAGTTGAGGCATCTTGTTTATGGACACATAAACCACACATGGTTCATCACATGGCCACACAGACACCACAGTGCCAAACACACATGTGCAGCCCCTGATGGTCTAATCCCAGGCTGTGACATGTGACGTGTGAGCAGCACAATCCCAGCACTCTCTGTTTAATGATTGTGTGTGTGTGTGTGTGTGTTTACTACTGAGTAAATCTCTAATCATCAAATGTGTGACTGACTAACATAGGATCAGCATCTAATCCAAGCTTTCACTTTATTTAATGATTGTGTTTGTATATGTTTTTGTATAAGCATGGGCATGCAGTGTGTGTATGTTCATCTGTCCATTTTAGCTTAAAAATTAGGTTACATCGTCACAGAATGATGAAAAAAAGATGGAGAGATAGATAGAGCAAGACACACACAAGCTAACACACAAGGAAACACACACACACACACACACAGGTGAGCACTACCAGGAGAGCACTACCAGGGGAGCACTACCAGGGGAGCACTACCAGGGGAGCACTACCAGGAGAGCACTACCAGGGGAGCACTACCAGGGGAGCACTACCAGGGGAGCACTACCAGGGGAGCACTACCAGGGGAGCACTACCAGGGGAGCACTACCAGGAGAGCACTACCAGGGGAGCACTACCAGGGGAGCACTACCAGGAGAGCACTACCAGGGGAGCACTACCAGGGGAGCACTACCAGGGGAGCACTACCAGGGGAGCACTACCAGGGGAGCACTACCAGGAGAGCACTACCAGGGGAGCACTACCAGGAGAGCACTACCAGGGGAGCACTACCAGGGGAGCACTACCAGGGGAGCACTACCAGGAGAGCACTACCAGGGGAGCACTACCAGGGGAGCACTACCAGGGGAGCACTACCAGGAGAGCACTACCAGGAGAGCACTACCAGGAGAGCACTACCAGGGGAGCACTACCAGGCGAGCACTACCAGGGGAGCACTACCAGGGGAGCACTACCAGGGGAGCACTACCAGGGGAGCACTACCAGGGGAGCACTACCAGGAGAGCACTACCAGGGGAGCACTACCAGGGGAGCACTACCAGGGGAGCACTACCAGGAGAGCACTACCAGGAGAGCACTACCAGGGGAGCACTACCAGGAGAGCACTACCAGGGGAGCACTACCAGGGGAGCACTACCAGGCGAGCACTACCAGGGGAGCACTACCAGGGGAGCACTACCAGGGGAGCACTACCAGGATGTGTGGGAGTGTCTTCAGCTATTCTACATGTCTCCTTGTCTGAGCAGCAGCCCAGCATCAGATGTGTGTGTGTGTGGATGTGCGTATGTCACCAGCCTATTTTACTCCTCACAACAGGAAAGAATCAATCCCCTAACCTCCCTGTCCTCTCATCCTCTCTCTCTCCCTCTCATCCTCTCTCCATCTCTCTCTCCATCTCTCCCTCCCTGTGTGTGAATGAAGGGTGTGTGGCTAATGTGTCCTGCAGAACACACACAAAAACCTCAGCCTTACACTGCCACCTAGTGGTAGAATACAAAAGGCAAATGTCTAAGAAGTACTGTAGAAGCAGAGGTTCCATGTGCTGTAGACAGATCCTTCGTGAAGCTGGGACGTGGGGGCAGGTTCCACTACGGTGGGGGTATAAACCTGGGACAGGACAGGGAGGTCATGAGAGGACCTATGTGTATGTTTGTATATGATATGACATTTGTACATTATCTGATGTCTTATAGACATAACCCAAACCCTTCAGTTTAAGTTGTATTTAAACAATAATAGGGGCACATTAATTACGAGAAACATTGATTCTCAAAGCACAAACAATTTAAACGAACAGCCGGAGTTCGCTAGCTACTAGTGTAGAAAGTGCATTGCTGTACTCAAGCTGTTGTTTATTTGGTTTTCAAGACTTGGCAAGTGATTGACGTCCTTTCACGGTTCCAGTCGTTCATCCTTTCACGTGGAGAGAACAGAAGACCGCTCAGCTCCGTGGAGCGGACGAGCGGACAGCAGTTTCATGACATTTCATACAATTCTGAAGCGTGACTGTAAAGATGAATAAAGCGGAAACACTGGGGCGCAATTACTGCCATTTCTAGACTAACAATGGAGACAGCAAACGTCATCGTTACAGAGATGGGAAGTAACAAAATACAAATACTTAGTTACTGTAGCCTATGTAAGCAGATTTTTCTGGTATCAGTACTTTTTGGGGGACAAATATACTTTATACTTCTTACATTTTCAAGCCAGGTGTTACTTTAGTTTTTATGAATAAATAAATATTTTGGGAAAAAGGTAGACTACGTTATGGTTGAGACAGAGGGAGTTGGCGATGTCGACATGACTGAGAATAGTGACATTCCTGATCACCCATGGCCATATATGAGGGAGATGTTTGAAATTGTTGGTCGAAATGATTCCTGCCAAATGCACTGCGTGTCTATAGTGTCTTTTTTAATTCATGTATTAATATTATGTAAGGTCCAGTTACCAGCTTGACACTAAAACAGGTAGCAGTAATGGTTACTTTTTACTTTTATATGTCAGAGCCCACACATCTTTAACTTGAGTGAAAAAGTGTAGTCAGTACTTCAGCGTTTACCAGTCGTATTAAACATGAAAACTTCTCTTTCTCTCTGTCGCTCCTCTTCTCCCCCCTCTCTCTCCCCCTCTATGTCTCTCCCCCCACCTCTCTCTCCCCCTCTATGTCTCTCCCCCCACCTCTCTCTCTCCAGATTCTGTTCGACCAGGCTCAGAGATCTGTAAAGCAGCAGCTTCAGACCTTCATCAAGGAGTGAGTGTCGAATCTCCTCACACATCTCCTGTCTGCTAGAGACAGGAGAGTGTTTGAGTGTGTTGACATACCTCAAACTTGGGTTCATTTAAATGTGTAGAAATGAAATATTACACACCAGCCAACATGTATAAAACAAAGCTAACTATCAATGCTAAAATCTCTCTTTCTCTCTCTCTCAGAGACGTGCGTAAGTTCAAGGAGACGCGGAGGCAGTTTGAGCGTGTGCGTGAAGACCTGGAGCTGGCGCAGGTGAAGCACGCCCAGGCTCCTCGTACCCGTCCTCATGAGGCGGAGGAGGCCAGCACCGCCCTCTGCTCCGCCCGCCGCAGCTTCAGACACCTGGGGCTGGACTACGTGCTGCAGGTGGGGGGAGGGCGGCACTTACACATCTTACTGGGTCCAGACCATTCACTCCCATTCACTCCCATTCACTCCCATTCAAAATGGTGTCTTTACCCTTAATGTCATTAACGCTAAAACCCCTAACACAAAGTTATCAGAATAAGGGCCGCACAAGGTCATGCTTTTCATATTTCACTTGTGAGGACATTAGTTAAACAAGACCACACACACACACATAAAGCACACTTTACTTCCTTGTTCTAGATCAACGTCCTTCAAGCCAAAAAGAAGTTTGAGATCCTTGATTCTGTGAGTAACCTTTCCTGATATTTTGAACAGTTTAGGATTGAACAGTTTGGGGGATTTTTAAGGTTCTAAAAGGTTTCTGATTTACTTTGTGATGGGTTGATCTCTTTCTCTTTCCCCCTCTCTCCCTCTCTCTCCCTCTCTGTATATCTCTCTCCCTCTCTCTCCCTGTCTGTATATCTCTGTATCTCTCTCTCCCTGTCTGTATATCTCTGTATCTCTCTCTCCCTCTCTGTATATCTCTGTATCTCTCTCTCCCTCTCTCTCCCTGTCTGTATATCTCTGTATCTCTCTCTCCCTGTCTGTATATCTCTGTATCTCTCTCTCCCTCTCTCCCTCTCTGTATATCTCTGTATCTCTCTCTCCCTCTTTCTCCCTCTCTGTATATCTCTGTATCTCTCTCTCCCTCTCTGTATATCTCTGTATCTCTCTCTCCCTCTCTCTCCCTCTCTGTATATCTCTGTATCTCTCTCTCCCTCTTTCTCCCTCTCTGTATATCTCTGTATCTCTCTCTCCCTCTCTGTATATCTCTGTATCTCTCTCTCCCTCTTTCTCCCTCTCTGTATATCTCTGTATCTCTCTCTCCCTCTCTCTCCCTCTCTCTCCCTCTCTGTATCTCTCTCTCCCTCTCTGTATATCTCTGTATCTCTCTCTCCCTCTTTCTCCCTCTCTGTATATCTCTGTATCTCTCTCTCCCTCTTTCTCCCTCTCTGTATATCTCTGTATCTCTCTCTCCCTCTCTCTCCCTCTCTGTATATCTCTGTATCTCTCTCTTCCTCCTCTCCTCCTCCCTCCTCCTGTCCCAGATGCTGTCATGCATGCACGCCCAGTACACATTCTTCCAGCAGGGTTACAACATCCTGGATGAGATAGACCCCTACATGAAGAAGCTAGCAGCAGAGGTGAGCAGCAGCAACCATGAAACCGGCCAGCGCACCCCTCTCAGCCCAGTCACCTGTTCCCTAACCCTAACCCCTCTCAGCCCAGTCACCTGTTCCCTAACCCTAACCCCTCTCAGCCCAGTCACCTGTTCCCTAACCCTAACCCCTCTCAGCCCAGTCACCTGTTCCCTAACCCTAACCCCTCTCAGCCCAGTCACCTGTTCCCTAACCCTAACCCCTCTCAGCCCAGTCACCTGTTCCCTAACCCTAACCCCTCTCAGCCCAGTCACCTGTTCCCTAACCCTAACCCCTCTCAGCCCAGTCACCTGTTCCCTAACCCTAACCCCTCTCAGCCCAGTCACCTGTTCCCTAACCCTAACCCCTCTCAGCCCAGTCACCTGTTCCCTAACCCTAACCCCTCTCAGCCCAGTCACCTGTTCCCTAACCCCTCTCAGCCCAGTCACCTGTTCCCTAACCCTAACCCCTCTCAGCCCAGTCACCTGTTCCCCTGGGTGGGCTTGATGTCCCACCCAGGGGACCCTAACCCTAACACTCAGATAATCCTTGAGTAGTCTGTCTTTTCTGTTTGGGAATGTGTGTGTGCGTGTGTGACCAGTGTGTGTGTGTGTGTGTGTGTGTGTGTGTGTGTGTGACCAGTGTGTGTGTGTGTGTGTGTGTGTGTGTGTGACCAGTGTGTGTGTGTGTGTGTGTGTGTGTGTGTGTATCCCTCTCCCTGACTGAATGTGTGTTAATCCTGTTCCAGCTGGATCAACTGGTCATCGACTCAGCTGTGGAGAAGAGAGAGCTGGAACACAAACACGCTATCATCCAACAGAGGGTGAGACACAAACACGCTCCACGAGCGAGGAAGATTGTGGCCGATTCCTCCCACCCTGGACACAATCTGTTTCAACCACTCCCCTCCGGCAGAAGGCTGAGGTCCATCAGGACCAAAACCAAAAAGGGGGCAGGGGGCCAGGGGGTCAGGACCAGAAATTGTACCATCTCTAGTTTCAAGTAGATTATGACTTAAGTCTAACTACTAGAGACAGAACACAGTATTATGATATTATAAACTTTTACTGAAATGCTGAAGTGTGTTCAGGGTTCTCATCTGACATGGTACTCTCTATCCCTTCATGTCGCCATGGTGATGTTTCATCCTGCCCATGTGACCATCTCTTCCTCACAGACTTTGATGCAGGTGAGTGTCTCCTTTCTCTAAGTACTGTGTGTTTTCGGGAGGGACTATAAGGTTATTTCTGAAGGATAGACTATTGTAGTGTTTACGAAGGAGGGACTATTGGGGTGTTTCTGAAGTGTGTGTGTGTGTGTGTGTGTGTGTGTGTGTGTGTGTGTGTGTGTGTGTGTGTGTGTCTGTGACCTCTCCATCCTGAGTCAGAATGACGGTAGGTAAATCCTGCTCCTCTCTGGACAAACAGAGGTCTGGTGAGCAACTGCTGCTGCTGTTGTTAACCGCTGCTCAGCTGATTGACTGACTGATTAGTGACTGACTGATTAGTGACTGATTGATTAGTGACTGATTGTTTACTGACTGATTTCTGGCCTACTGGGTTTGATGACGGTCACATGCTGGATGCTGTTAAGACAGTCAATAGCCTGAACAGAGGCTGTACAAAGGCATCTGTCTGTGGGTCTAAAGAGTGTTTGTGGTGGGGTGTGTGTCTGGGAGTATATGTTGGGGGCCTGTGTGTGTGTGTGTGTGTGTGTGTCTCTAACGATGGCCCAGTCAGGCTTCAAAGTTTTGTCTGGCATATTTGAATGTAGCATACGAGTGGACAGAATACTTTTTTTTTTTTAAACCTTTCAAATGTTTTTTTTTTTTTTTTTCAACTTTTAAAATATTTTCGAAAATGTTTTTTGGAAAAAAAGGTTTCCCTCACCATCATCACAGTCATGTCAGCAGCCTGGCTGCCTCACTACTCAGGACGTTAAACACATCCAGGTTCCATTTCAAATGCTTACAGTAGATGCTTTGTTGTAGACAAAGGAGGCAGGAGATAGGAGAGGTCCTGAGTGATAGGGGACAACTAGTTTATATTAGTCTCCTTGATAAGGGTGTTATTGTATGTCTAGTCTTACCGTCATTAAGTTAATCAATGCATCAAAACATTAGCTATAACACACACATCAACACAAGCACACTGACATGGTGATTGGTATAGTAATGGGGGACTAATATGTGTTGTCAGTCTGTTGAAATCACATTATTGATGTTTTTTGTGTGTGGGTTTAACTTCCATCTACCATCATGTGATATCACACTGTCTTTCCTGTGTCAGCATATCGGTCTGCTGAGTGGAGATCACATTTCAGCCCCCCTAACCTAACCCTAACCCTGCTATCTGGGGTCAGAGCGTGACACGACCCGCTCCCTGGAGAAGTCTGGTGTTCCACAGTAACACACAGCAGTCTGTTTCAGGGTATCCTGGTCGAGGTGCCAATCAAATGAACTTGATGTGCTTTTAAAAGAAACAAACTGCTTTTATCAGTACCTTTTGCGAGTGTCTGTTTTGGGAAACATTAGCCAGGTAGTGTATCTTATTAGAGAGACATGCTAACAGTGCCTCTCCTTCTCCTAAACCTTCAGGACTTCTCGTATGACGACACCAAGGTGGAGTTCAACGTGGATGCACCCAATGGGGTGGTGATGGAGGGATACCTGTTCAAGAGAGCCAGCAATGCTTTCAAGACCTGGAACAGGTGAGAGAGAAGGAGAGGAAGGAAGAGAGAGACCAACTAGATGTAAATACAGATGTACTATAACTTTTGTTATTTGGGGTATTATGTCATAGAATACTGTGTAGCTACTGACTATACTGTGTGACACCATCCTACAAAATAATTGTTTTATACTCTTAAATCCAGCTAGTTTAGCTACAATGTAAATCCTGCTAGCTTAGCTACAATGTAAGTCCAGCTAGCTTAGCTACAATGTAAGTCCAGCTAGCTTAGCTACAATGTAAGTCCAGCTAGCTTAGCTACAATGTAAGTCCAGCTAGTTTAGCTACAATGTAAATCCTGCTAGCTTCATTGTATTATTTCAGTCTCATGCTCGCCCCATGGATCGGCCCTGAGCAAACCTTCTAGCCTCATGGCTTCACCCATTCGAGATTAATTCTCATATCTAGACTGCATTTAGCTTCCATGGAGACAGCAAATGTTTTTTTGGTGTATTGCGTTAGTGGGAGGGATGAAAAAAATCAATAGTTCTGATCTACTGGGTTGTGATTGGTGGTCCATCTAACTGTGACCCCCCCCACCCCCCCCCCACCCCCACCCTAGGCGATGGTTCTCCATACAGAACAGCCAACTGGTTTACCAGAAGAAACTCAAGGTGTGTTTTATTTACCATGAAAGATTCTGAAGAGGTTTGCTATGAAGTACAAAGTCCTTGTTTAAAAAATGTGTACGCCGAGTGTTTATTGACAGGTCTGTCGTCCAATGACAGGACTCCCTGACGGTGGTGGTGGAGGACCTTCGGCTGTGCTCAGTCAAGCCCTGCGAGGACATCGAGAGAAGGTTCTGCTTCGAGGTTGCCTCCCCCACCAAGTAAGTGTGTTGGTCCCCTGTATTCATGCAGGTGTGTGTTTCAGGTTCACGTTCCCAGTTTATTGCCACCATTAGTAACACATACAGGTACATGATATGCAGGTACAGGTACATGATATGCAGGTACAGGTACATGATATGCAGGTACAGGTACATGATATACATGTACATGATATGCAGGTACAGGTACATGATATACAGGTACATGACATACAGGTACATGATATAGAGGTACATGATGTACAGGTACAGGTACATCATGTACAGGTACATGATGTACAGGTATATATGAATACTGTGTGTGTGTCCTCACATGTCATGGTGTCTTTAGGAGCTGCATGCTGCAGGCTGAGTCGGAGAAGCTACGCCAGGCATGGATCCAGGCGGTCCAGGCCAGCATCGCCTCGGCCTACAGAGACATCTCAGATAACTGCTACATAGAGGTACAGCCACTCACACAGACACAACTCATCTGAATACAGAGGTCTCTCATTGTGGATGTCTGGGCGAAGACCACTGATCCCCACGCTCTCCACCTCCCCTCCCCCCTCCACAGCGTTTGGACAGAACTGCCTCCCCCTCAACCTGCAGCATCGACTCGACCAACGAGGCACGGGAGCGGGGGGGGGTGCGGGGGGACAGTCTGGTCCAACGGGTGCAGATGCTGCCGGGCAACGAGCTGTGCTGCGACTGCAGCCAGGCCGCCCCCTGCTGGGCCTCCATCAACCTGGGTGTGCTGCTGTGCATCGAGTGCTCTGGGATACACAGGTACGGAACTACAGAGAGAGGGCAGGTGGAGATGGGGATAGGCAGAGGAGAGGGCAGGTGGGTAGGGGAGGTGGAGGAGAGGGCAGGAGGAGATGGGGATAGGCAGAGGAGAGGGCAGGTGGGTAGGGAGGTGGAGGAGAGGGCAGGAGGAGATGGGGATAGGCAGAGGAGAGGGCAGGTGGAGATGGGGATAGGCAGAGGAGAGGGCAGGTGGGTAGGGAGGTGGAGGAGAGGGCAGGAGGAGATGGGGATAGGCAGAGGAGAGGGCAGGTGGAGGAGGGGATAGGCAGAGGAGAGGGCAGGTGGAGGAGGGGATAGGCAGAGGAGAGGGCAGGTGGAGGAGGGGATAGGCAGAGGAGAGGGCAGGTGGAGGAGGGGATAGGCAGAGGAGAGGGCAGGTGGGTAGGGAGGTGGAGGAGAGGGCAGGAGGAGATGGGGATAGGCAGAGGAGAGGGCAGGTGGAGGAGGGGATAGGCAGAGGAGAGGGCAGGTGGAGGAGGGGATAGGCAGAGGAGAGGGCAGGTGGAGGAGGGGATAGGCAGAGGAGAGGGCAGGTGGAGGAGGGGATAGGCAGAGGAGAGGGCAGGTGGGTAGGGAGGTGGAGGAGAGGGCAGGTGGGTAGGGAGGTGGAGGAGAGGGCAGGTGGGTAGGGAGGTGGAGGAGAGGGCAGGTGGGTAGGGAGGTGGAGGAGAGGGCAGGTGGGTATGGAGGTGGAGGAGAGGGCAGGTGGGTATGGAGGTGGAGGAGAGGGCAGGTGGGTATGGAGGTGGAGGAGAGGGCAGGTGGGTATGGAGGTGGAGGAGAGGGCAGGTGGGTATGGAGGTGGAGGAGAGGGCAGGTGGGTATGGAGGTGGAGGAGAGGGCAGGTGGGTAGGGAGGTGGAGGAGAGGGCAGGTGGGTATGGAGGTGGAGGAGAGGGCAGGTGGGTAGGGAGGTGGAGGAGAGGGCAGGTGGGTATGAAGGCCACTCCCTTTGAGTGTGTGACACTGCAGGCGTCTCATGGATGACCCTAACCCTATGATGGTTTCCACCTCCTCAGCATGTAAGGATGTCACCGGCTAATCTGATTACAGTCCTACCTGCCTAACCCTAACCCTAACCCACCTTCACAGGGGTTAATCCCTCACTCAGTTTAAACCTCAACCACTTGTCTTTTGTTGGGTTTGTTGGGAACTTAGTCAAGATTTCAAAATGGCTGCCATGTTGATGTGGATGGATAGGACACATACAGGACAATAAGACCACCCCCTTATTCACGTACAGTTTGAAACAGTTTTGGAGTGTCATGGATGTGTTCTACTATGACAGCAGCAAAAGTGATAATAACCTCTGGTAAATTGGCTTAGATAATTTCACTCTATATCACAGGGCTCTCAAGTGTCACGTATTGACCGTGACAGTCACTCATTTAGGTCTTTTGTCACGAACTCCCACCACACATTGTATTTCTCACGCGGAAAAACTATTTATAATATATTTAATATGCCGCAGCGCCCAACGGAAATTCCTCTGGCCGCGCCACTCTCACTATGGAACCGGCAGGAATCATGTGCGTCTTCCCTGGAGTTCTTAGAAACTCATGGCATATTTTATAATTATATCCTGGCCATGGATTCATTAATCATTGCTGTCTTTCAAAGATGTCAAGTAAAAAGCAATTTATTAATTAATGTATTAATTAATGTTGACCCCCTGAGGGGGGAGGGGGGGGGGGGCATTGTGGCATGTCACTCTTGCCTGTCTTCAAAACTTGAGTGCCCTGATATCAGTATAGAGTGTTTAGTGTTTCTGATCTCGTGTTTGTTGTTCTGAGTGTTTCTGATCTTGTGTTTGGTGTTCTGTAGAAGTCTGGGGGTTCACTGCTCCAAGGTGCGCTCCCTCACACTGGACTCCTGGGAACCAGAGTTACTCAAGGTGCACTTCCTGTTTCCTGTTCCTAACCTGACATCTTCCTGTTTCCTGTTCCTAACCTGACATCTGTTAACGACTCCCTCTCCCCATCCAGCTGATGTGTGAGTTGGGTAACACGGTCATCAACCAGATCTACGAGGGAGCCTGTGATGAGCTAGGCGCCCGGAAGCCCGGCCCGGCCAGCACCAGGTGAGTCCTCCTGCAGAGAAGAAGCAGAACCAGGAAGTTTTCGTTTTCGAAGTGTGTTACAAAACGGCATGCTGTAAGATCGCCTATACTCGTGCATTGCTTGGTATCATTGTTCCCGTATCAAGTGCGGCCTATATTCCAGTGCGGTTTATATTCAAATTTACAAACACAAAGCTCCCATTCTGGTGGGGTGTGGTTTATAGAAAATGCAGCTTATTTTCCGTAAAATACGTTACTTATTTTAAGTACACTTCCAATTATGTAGAAAAAGACAAACATGAAAATGTATGACGTTCTCATTGGATACATTTAATTTAGAGTTTAGAGATTTCCGCTTGCGAAAAACTATTAGTAGGAATGGAAAGACCAGAAAGAAAATTGAAACATCACCATATCTAGAGACAGGAATGTATGTTCTGTATTAAGTCCACCTCCTGTGTGGTGCAGGCAGGAGAAGGAGGCCTGGATCCAGGCCAAGTACGTGGAGCGGCGTTTCCTGAGGAAGCTGCGAGGCAGTGGAGCGCTGGGAGAGGGGGGGGGGAAGCCTCGCCCCTGGGGGGGGAAGAAGTGTGTGAGACGCAGTAGCTCAGCGCGGCCGCCCAAGACCCGCAGGAGGCACCGCCACGACCTCGGGTGCGCCTTGCCTGCCAACCTGTCTGCAGGTCAGGAGCCAGACATCCCTCTCTGGGGAGTACCTGTTCATAGTTGTTGTTGACACTGGAGAATACATCGATAGACAGCCAGGTTGTTTTGTTGAAGTTGCCTTAGTCATCCTTAAAGGGCTGTAAGTTTAGCTCAAGTGTTTCTCTCTTTCTTCCTGGATGTTCAGCGGCTGCAGCAGCAAAGTTCCGTCGTGACTCTCTGTTCTGTCCTGACGAGCTGGATCATTTGTTCTCCTACTTCGACACCGGATCTGGGCCTCGCAGTAAGAGCAGACTGGGTGTGGTGTGCGTTGGTGTGGTTTGTGTTAGTGTGTGTGTTGTGGTAGTGTGTGTGTTGTGGTAGTGTGTGTGAGGGGACTAACGTGTCCATGTGGCCCTGGTGGGTCCTGCAGGTCTGAGCAGTGACAGTGGTCTGGGCGGCAGCACCGACGGCTCCACAGATGTCCTGGTGTTTGGCTCTGTGGTGGACAGCGTCACCGAGGAGGGTATGTGACTGTGTGGTGTGTGTGTGTGTGACTGTGTGTGTGGGGGTGCCGTTGTGTGCGTGTGACTGTGTGTGTGTTCTTAGCTGTATAAATATAAAACTACATATTTTATTCAAACATTGTTTTAGACCTATCTGAGATCAGCATTACAACTAAAAATCCTGTGATTGTCACCAAGTTTCTTCCTCCCCTTACAGAGGAGTCTGAGGACTCCGAGGTGGAGGGGGAGGTGGAGAGGGAGGGGGAGGGCTGGGACGGTGAGGATGTGAGGGAACGGTCCCCGGGCTCCCTGCTCCACCGGGCGTCTCGCCTGCGCTGCCTGGCTCTGATGGCCGAGGCTCTGGCTCAGGGCGCGGACGTCAGCTCTGCGAGCGAGGACGAGGAGGGCCGGACCCCTCTCATACAGGCCGTCATAGGGGTGAGGAACACAACACACACTGCAGCTGCGTGTCCTGCAGTGCTCTCTGGTGGCATGTGTGTGTGACGTGTGTGATGCTGCAGCTGCGTGTGTCCTGCAGTGCTCTCTGGTGGCATGTGTGTGTGACGTGTGTGTGTGACATGTGTGTGTGTGACGTGTGTGATGCTGCAGCTGCGTGTGTCCTGCAGTGCTCTCTGGTGCCATGTGTGTGTGACGTGTGTGTGATGTGTGTGTGTGATGTGTGTGATGCTGCAGCTGCGCGTGTCCTGCAGTGCTCTCTGGTGGCATGTGTGTGTGACGTGTGTGTGTGACATGTGTGACGCTGCAGCTGTGTGTGTCCTGCAGGGCTCTCTGGTGGCGTGTGTGTGTGACGTGTGTGTGTGTGACGTGTGTGTGTGACATGTGTGACGCTGCAGCTGTGTGTGTCCTGCAGGGCTCTCTGGTGGCATGTGAGTTCCTGCTGCAGAACGGAGCTAACGTCAACCAGCGTGACAGGAGGGGGCGGGGCCCGCTGCACCATGCCACACACCTGGGACACACCGGGTGAGCCCTCCCCCTAGCCCCGCCCTCCCCCTAGCCCTGCCCTCCCCCTAGCCCCGCCCTCCCCCTAGCCCCGCCCTCACCCTAGCCCAGCCCTCACCCTTGCCCCGCCTTCACCCTAGCCCCGCCTTCACCCTAGCCCCGGCCCTGGCCCCTACCAGCCAGATCACCCTGGCCCTCTACCAGGCGTTCTTTGGACCAGATGTAAAGTTGACGGTCCTTAAAGCCAGTCTAGTAGATGAAGAATTGTGCTGACTCACTTTTATCTATTTATTATGTTGCTGTTTGTTCACCTGTGGTTTATCAGTCCGAACGTGACACATTAATCCCTCTTATTTTTCCTGCTCCTCCCCTCTCTCCCCCCTCCAGGCAGGTGTGTTTGTTTCTGAAGAGGGGTGCGTCCCAGACGGAGGTGGACGACGAGGGGCAGGCTCCTCTGAGTGTGGCGGTGCAGGCGGCCAATGCAGACATCGTCACACTGTGAGTGGTCACATTGGGGGCGGGGCTTCCCAGTGGTCACATTGGGGGCGGGGCTTTCCAGTTGGGCCCAGTTTGCTTTACTGACACGTCTCTCTCTTCTGTCCCCTCATCCTTCTAACCTTCTCCCTCTCCTTCTCCCTCTCCTCCCCCCTCATCCTCCTCCCCCCTCCCCCTCCTCCACCACCTCTCCATTCACCCCCCTCTCCGCAGGCTGCGTCTGGCCAGGATGAACGAGGAGATGCGTGAGGCGGAGGGTCCTGTGGCGCTGGGCCAGCCAGGCCAGTACCACAGCAACAGCCCCACAGAACAGCAGTATAGGAAGTGCATTCAGGAGTTCATCTGCATCACCATAGAGGAATGCTAGGGAACACCAGAGAGGCACACTGTTATCCCCCATCACGGGTGGACCGCAAGATCAAGTCACCCATAGACACTGATCTGAAGTCAGCAAGGCCACTTTCCTTAAGATGTTCAGTAACAGGGTTCAGGGCTGGTTGGCTGGTCTCAGATCTGTGTCTAAGGGCAACATCTACAAGGAGTGTTCAGGGCATTAGAGGGAAACATGAGCAGGGAGATAGAGAGTGGGACACACATCTTCACTGTGTGTGTTGGAGGTGGGCTCTTCTGCCTTTCTGGGCTCCATCTCTGCTACTTCTGGAGCACCTGCTTTTTCTGTGACTGTGTCCCTGACCTCTACTGCCACCTGACCTCTACTGCCACCTGACCTCTACTGCCACCTGACCTCTACTGCCACCTGACCTCTACTGCCACCTGACCTCTACTGCCACCTGACCTCTACTGCCACCTTCTTCTCTCTGCGTCGTATCTTTACAGACTGGACTGGGGTGGGAACAACACCGTATGCTTGTCACTGTTGTGCCATCTGCCGACAGGTCACTGTGCAGGTGTCTGGAAGCATCTGGCCTCTGATTGATGTCACAGAACTATAAACTTGAGATTTTGTGTTATGGATGCAAAAAAAAACTGCCATTTCAATTTTGAGAATGTACAGAGTCCAGAAGCACTGTAACACGGGCTGCAACACACGTCCGTCCGCCAGAGCTCTGTGGGGAGAATGTACAGAGTCCAGAAGCACTGTAACACGGGCTGCAACACACGTCCGTCCGCCAGAGCTCTGTGGGGAGAATGTACAGAGTCCAGAAGCACTGTAAAACGGGCTGCAACACACGTCCGTCCGCCAGAGCTCTGTGGGGAGAATGTACAGAGTCCAGAAGCACTGTAACACGGGCTGCAACACACGTCCGTCCGCCAGAGCTCTGTGGGGAGAATGTACAGAGTCCAGAAGCACTGTAACACGGGCTGCAACACACGTCCGTCCGCCAGAGCTCTGTGGGGAGAATGTACAGAGTCCAGAAGCACTGTAACACGGGCTGCAACACACGTCCGTCCGCCAGAGCTCTGTGGGGAGAATGTACAGAGTCCAGAAGCACTGTAACACGGGCTGCAACACACGTCCGTCCGCCAGAGCTCTGTGGGGAGGATGTGTCCTCTGTGTTGTCCCAGCCTAACCCTAACCCAGCATGCCTCCTGCCTCCTCTCTCTCCCCTCTCAATCTGCTCTTCAGCTTATAGATTTTTTCTTTCAAGTTGATGTCACTTAGAAATGCTGTCAGAGGAAGATGAGAAAGAGAGAGAGAGAGAGAGAGAGAGAGAGGGTAAAAGGATGCTGAGTTGGAATGAAACACTATAAATATAATACAATTATTTTAAAAAAAAGATATGCAGCTGCACTTTTCTTACCGGACAGTATTATGATTTGTTTTTTTGTTTATTCAGTGTAGTTTTTTTCCGTCGTGGTATCATTCACTCAAACTGTCTTTATTTGTGTTTTTTGTTTTATTTATGTCAAAATACTAGTGTAATTTGGGTCCTGGATTATGAAGTAAATGAGAAAATCTACAGTTTGATTCCACCATAAACTGGGATGTGATAGTTTAGATTGTGTGAGCTGCCAGGCGACGAGCCAGGCGATGTAAGTGTCTTTTGGTGTGTGTGTATATAGATTTTTGGGGAGAGTTTTTTAAGAATTCTTCTAAAACAACTGTGCTGTACATGTGCTTCTGCTCACTTTAACTCTCAACTCAACTGCCTGCTCTCAGCATTCAAACAACAACATCCTTCCTGCCTGTATGATTTTATTTTTCTCTTCCAAATTATCTGTAAAACCTTTTGGGATTACTGTGACATAGTTCAGTACTATTTGGAGACATTATGCATTGTTTACATTTGAATATCTTTAAAGTACTTCCTTCCATGTGTTTAGAAACACTGAGAAAAAAGAAATGCAGAGAATAAAACTGATGAGATATGTTTATTAAAGCCTCCGCCTTCTCTCTGGTCTGCCTCTGAACAGGCCTTCAGCCTCCGCCTTCTCTCTGGTCTGCCTCTGAACAGGCCTTCAGTGTTGCTGTGACTTTGTTGGACTGCTGACAGTTTGTCAGACTGTTACAGGTGCTGACAGTTTGTCAGACTGTTACAGGTGCTGACAGTTTGTCAGACTGTTACAGGTGCTGACAGTTTGTCAGACTGTTACAGGTGCTGACAGTTTGTCAGACTGTTACAGGTGCTGACAGTTTGTCAGACTGTTACAGGTGCTGACAGTTTGTCAGACTGTTACAGGTGCTGACAGTTTGTCAGACTGTTACAGGTGCTGACAGTTTGTCAGACTGTTACAGGAACGCTGTGGGACTTGAATGACTGATTGTCGGGTGTCTGTCATTGTCTGTAACAACATATGGGTTCACTCTTGGCTATGGGGAATGCAGTGACACGTAACGGGGTTACCACTCAAACCACTCAGACACTCAGACACTTGACTTGTACAGACTCCTTATTAAGCCTTTTACAACCAGACACATACAGTAACTCTCAAAGATATTTGATGTCGGGATAATACTGTAAAGGTTGTCACCTAAAACTGATTATGACTGAAGTTGGGGTTGTTTTCCCAAAAATTGCTTGTAAAAGGCTATACAAATCAAATTGGATTTGATGTTCCAGGAAGAAAGTGACTTAATATCTGTTGTTGCTTCCATTGATCCAGGAGTCACAGCAGGAACCAGGAGGGTGAAGAACAAGGACGGTCGTGACAGAGTGAGTGAAGCATCATGGTCTATAACATGGGCTATGTCTTCTTCCTGAAAGGAACTGTCATCTGTTTCTCTGTTTTGGCATAAACACACACAGGTTTGTTTTACCATCCTAGTGAGAATCGACAATTCACTCCCATTCAAAGTCATCTGATCCCTAACACCAACCCGACCTGCTTTTTTGTTAAGCGTATCTGGATAAGAGCGTCTGCTGCTAAATGACTAAATGTAAAATGGAACAGAAGGGTTGTTTGGTGGGATTGAATTACCTGGGAAACCATAAAGAACATTTGTCAATTCAACTTTTGAACTATTTTAGTCAGTGGGCTGGTTAGACCTGAGTTACTGTGAGTGGATCAGGATGTTAACCCTAACCCATCCAGAGTTACTGTGAGTGGATCAGGATGTTAACCCTAACCCATCCAGAGTTACTGTGAGTGGATCAGGATGTTAACCCTAACCCATCCAGAGTTACTGGGTATCAGTCTACCAGAACTGCTTATGGACTTATTAGACCCTTTATCCTACTGTACTACAAGATACAGAATGCTACCAAGCTACTAATGGAGCCTTATATCCATCAAACACACACATGCCTGTCAGTCACAGAACCAAACACACACATGCCTGTCAGTCACAGAACCAAACACACACATGCCTGTCAGTCACAGAACCAAACACACACATGCCTGTCAGTCACAGAACCAAACACACACATGCCTGTCAGTCACAGAACCAAACACACACATGCCTGTCAGTCACAGAACCAAACACACACATGCCTGTCAGTCACAGAACCAAACACACACATGCCTGTCAGTCACAGAACCAAACACACACATGCCTGTCGGTCACAGAACCAAACACACACATGCCTGTCAGTCACAGAACCAAACACACACATGCCTGTCAGTCACAGAACCAAACACACACATGCCTGTCAGTCACAGAACCAAACACACACATGCCTGTCAGTCACAGAACCAAACACACACATGCCTGTCAGTCACAGAACCAAACACACACATGCCTGTCAGTCACAGAACCAAACACACACATGCCTGTCAGTCACAGAACCAAACACACACATGCCTGTCAGTCACAGAACCAAACACACACACGCCTGTCAGTCACAGAACCAAACAGAAGGAATCTAGACAGACTTTTCTTCTGTTGCGCTTCACTAACAAGGGGACTCAAATTTTGTGAGATTAACACAGTTAACAATGATAATATGAAATAATGCGTTTTAGTGTTTAACCTAAAAGAACTTGACAGTGGTTGCGTGACTAGTGTGTTCCCCTACTGCAGGTTTCTCCACTCACACCAACATCTTTTGGGAGTTTTCTCTCCAGGCATCTCTCCAGCCCCAGGAGCTAAACTGACGAAGCACTTCAGACTGGTGGTGACTAACTGGCAACAACAACCAGATTGGCAACAGCAACCAACTATAACACAACCAGACTGGCAACAGCAACCAACCTTAACTCAACTATCAAGCAGAACCATGCTACACTGAAACTCAGTGGGCAGAGGGCTGAACACTGTACAACTATGAAGTTACTTTATTGTCATTTGAGGAAATCTTCAAAAACATAAGTAGCACCAGAGTGCGAATTATACAATGACAATCGGGGTATCGATACCTGTTGTTTTTACCTCTTTTGGGGGGGTCCAAGTCTTAATTAGGGGGTCAAACCCCCCAAATCCCCCCATAATTCAAACCCTGAGTAGCACTAACACTTTGGGGTATCACATTTCTTCTGATGGTGATAGGTTTGACTTTGACTATTGTTAAATCATTTGTAAAGTTAGTCAGTCATACAAAAAAAACTGTATGATTCCAGTTATTCTGGTGAACCAATAAGCTTTATCTACAGAGAATAAGAAAATATAAACAAGAATATTTATATTGAAAAGGTAAAAACGTAAGTAAGTATAAAAGGGTAGCCATGAGATCAATCATGTGGATGGATATTCATGCTGGGGACAATAAAATGTTTTGAGATGGTTGTCCTTTGTCTTGATGGATTTCACATGCTGCAGGATAACCCAGGTAGGATAGCGTAAACAAGCCTACGATAAAAAATAAGTAACACTATTTTGTAGTAGCCTATAAGTTTAGCGGAATGCATCAGATATACTTTTTTCACTTTCGTTAAATTTTTGTGCCTTCTTGCGTAGAAAACATTTTATACATTTGTATTTCATTGTATTGTTATGATTAGACGTTGTCTCATATGAAATTGTTGAAACAGGGGGAATGGCGTCATCGTGTACTATAAACTAGTTGAATGTAAATGTCCTGAGGAGGAGATGATGTAGAGACGCTGGTCTGCTCTACTCCCCCTAGCTGACGGCTAGGGTTAGGTCTCCGTTCCGGGAAGCCATGTTGAGAAGCTAACTAGATTGGAAAGTCCCCGTGGTAACGTCGCTGCTAGGTTATCGTTTTCGGTTTTGGATTTGACAACATAAACTACGCTTTACATCGGGTCTTTCCGCGAATAACTAATTTAACTGGGTTCTCTGAAGAGGTGAATGATATATGATGTTGTGTTTGTTTCATATCTTATCTAGTTATTGTCCTGCTTTTGTTGTTTATGTGAAATGCTAGCAAGGCTAAGCTAGCTAACATAGACGTTGGCTAACTTGTTCTCGTAGCATTTAAATATATTAGCTAGCTCTAGCTAGTAGCAGCAGTGGCCTAGCCAGTCAGAACTAGCTGTGAAGAAACGGACTGTTCAGTAGTAACAGCGCCCAGTAATACACCTCAACACAACGACCTTCATGCTAAAACAGCTAGCTAGCTGCTGGGGTTAGTTTAGTTAACACAGTGGTCTGTTCTAACTAGTTAATCAGTATGTAAATAATGACATAAGCTCCCAGCGTTTGACTACACTGGCTAGCTGGCGGATTTAGCTAGCTGGCTAGCAGAACAACGTCGCCACCACTAGCTTGCGTAGCTAGCCAGGTAGGACAATTTAAGCCAACGCTACAGTAGCACCAGCAGCTATTGGTTTTGGGTCAGATTTCATAGCTAGCCTGACTATTTAAGTAATGTGCAAATTAGTACGCGAAGGAGTACGGATTGCGCGTGTATTACCCAATTTCTGGAAAGTTAAAGCTAAAGTCGTTCCTGTTTTGCTCATTGCGTAGTTGACTAGACGAACGTCAGTGAAGCTGTCATGTTCATGTCGGTAGGTGCTGCCCAGGCCTGTACATCACTATGTACATGAAATACATATAATCTGAAAGTTAACGCTGTCTGTATTTGGGACACCCTTCACACAAACTATAGACTTCTCTTCACTCGGAAAGCCCAGTAAATGATCATCATTATGATTTTGTAGGTTAAACTCGAGATGACTACAGGGATGGCATAACGTGTCAAGATGGGGTTTTCTTTCTGATTATGTAACGCCTCTGTGTCCAGATGAACAGTAATGGGAGCAAGAGAGCGCCAACCACAGCCACGCAGCGACTGAAACAGGATTACCTCAGGATAAAGAAGGACCCCGTGCCTTACATCTGTGCAGAACCTCTCCCCTCCAACATACTGGAATGGTGAATGGCTCACTTTGATCATGTGACCTACTGCAACGTCTAGACATCGCTTATTTTACTGTGCTACTGATTTTATTTTTTTAAAGACAACTGAATAATTTACAATGTGCTTGTTATGTGACTTTCTTTAGGCCTGTATCTTAGTACATGTTTGGCCTAAACACCTTTGAGTGCAAAGTAAGGATTGTGATAATCTTCCTAAGTACAAGTTTCATCAAGTGTGTTTGTGTTTTACAGGCACTATGTTGTCAGAGGCCCAGAGAAGACGCCATATGAAGGTGACATTACTAACTAGTGACATTACTAATTGGTGACACACAGCTGCCAAAGTGAACATGGTTTTATCCTTCATTAATGAAGTGTGTTATGCTCATGCCAGCTCTTTTTATTCACAGGGGGATATTACCATGGAAAACTGATATTCCCGCGTGAATTCCCCTTCAAGCCGCCCAGTATCTACATGATTACACCGAACGGGAGATTTAAATGCAACACAAGGTACGTTTATGACTCACCAGCTTGGTGAAAGGTGTCTACCTTGAGATTCCTCGTCTTGTAACAAGCATAGTGGAGCTGTCTTGTCAGCACTCCCCTAACTGCTAGTCAGTGTTCACAATTTAGAAACTTTGGAAATCTCTGCTTTCGTTGTTGAGCAGCAGCAAAGTCCCCCTCCCTGAGTTGTCATAGCCGGCAGTCAGGTAAGGTTAACCCCCCCCCCCCCAGAGTTGAGATAGGTGTGGGTGAGGGGCACAACTTGGTTTGGAATTACGCCATCACATAATCTAGCAACTTTTTGTGACCTTTTGGAGAGCAAATAACGGCTTCTGGTGAGATTTCTTGGTAACACTGCTGGTACTTGAACTTGTGACCTCAGACTAGCAGGCACAACTATAACCGGGTGGACTGTATTTATACTGGAGTGCTTTTAACCCATTCTCATCAGCTACACTGTATCTATGCTAACAAGGTCACCGTATGCAAAGTGACCAGGATGTTGAGTAACTAACTGATCAGCCTGCTTTACCGTTACCTGGTTGTGTTGTGACCCAGCCCTCCTGTCGTGTCCCCAGGCTGTGTCTCTCCATCACAGACTTCCACCCTGACACCTGGAACCCTGCCTGGTCCGTGTCCACCATCCTGACCGGGCTGCTCAGCTTCATGGTGGAGAAGGGCCCCACCCTGGGGAGCATCGAGACCTCCGACTACACGGTGAGTTCAGGGGTCCTCCAGACCTCCTCCAGACCTCAGACCACACGGTATGTAGATGGGTCCCCAGGAGAGAGACACCTCGGCCAGGTCATGCTGCAGGTCTTTGCACCAGTCCCAGTTGTTAATCTGGTTCAACACAAGCCATATAATTGAAACCAGAGGCCTGTTCCATTAAGCAAATGTACCAAATAAGCCAGGCTTATGTCGGTTAAGGCCCCGTCACACCATAACGTTCTGGTCGACGTTCTATGACGTTAGAGGAAACGTTGGTAATCGTCCATGGTCGCTGGTATAGCGCTGGTATAGCGCCAGAAGAGTGTTGTGTGGACGCTGGTAATCGTCGGTGATCGGCGGAGAACGCTGGTCCAAAAAATTATTTTTTTGAACATGCACAAAAGTTTAATTTTAAACGCTGGATAACGCTGAAGACCGTTTGTGGAACGTTTGACTAACTTTGCACACTTTAGTCAGTCGTTACCCTAGCGTTACTTGGTTGTTATTCATCATTTGCTTTGAAGCGAACAACTCACTCGCTAGTAGCAGAAGCCCCCCTCGCACCCTTATGTCGTCTAGGCGGCATGATGTTTACTGTTCAGGACAACTGAATCCACTGATTTTCCAGTGTTTTATACCCGTTTGGTCATAAAACCCACACGCCAGCAAAACGCTACTCTGTCGTTATTCACATGTAAGTCACACGCTCAACACGCTCGTCTAACGTTGACTAATCGTTTGTCGCGCGTAGCAAAACGCTACTCTGTCGTTATTCACACGCCAGTGACACGTCATCACACGCTAATAGTTTTCAGAGGTGTCTTACTTGGTCGCTGTTACACGCTCCTCATGTGTAAGTCCCTCGCTAGTTATGCATCAGTCCCACCCTAGTCATGCGTTAGTCACATGCAGACCAGAACGTTATGGTGTGGCGGGGCCTTTAGTCAGACTCATTTCCATCTGATTCGGTTCCATAATGTAATACAAACTCATTTACTATGGAAACTTATGCTGCGAAACTAGCCTGGTCCGGGGCAGGCTAACTGTCAGGCTTAGCCCGTGTTGTTGCTTAACCAGACGTTCCTGTAACACTGACCTGATGGGGAAGCGATGATTCAACACTGACTTTCTGGCGTGATGCCTTTTTTACTTAAAGATCCTGTAAAGTGGAATTGAAAACAAGTTTTAAGTTAACCACACCACAGAAGAATGTGTTATTAACTACCCATCCAAATTCGAATGAAAAAAAACACAGACAAGTATGTTAAATTAGGCTTTTAAATCGTGAGAAAATCAGCAGTCTTCTCTGTTCGAGACTGGGGGGGCGTGTCACCTGAAGGAGCTGAAGCTCCGCCCCTAGCTGGATGGCGCTGCCTGTCTCCAAGTACCTACGACCCAGATAATGGACGCTACGTCAAGCCGAACAAAACAGTATAGAATTCGAATGTATTTGTTCAATGAGTAAAACATACAGACGCATGCATATACATGACGCTTGTTCCCCTGAGCTGTAACACAGGAGTAAACCAGACACCAGAGACAGCAGACAGTGAGCTCTCCAACTACTTCTAGAACATTACATTTATATATTACAAATATACATCTAAAGATTTAGATGTATATTTATTGAAAATCAACTTCAATAAATAAAACATTTCGGCTAGTTCATTAAACACTGATGAACAATGATTTCAGAACTATACAAACCTACATAGCCTACGCTTTACTTATATGGTAGTTTTTTTAATCAAACATTTACGCTGATGCTACATGTCTTGATCTACAGTATCCCAATAGAATGATCATAACTACATAAATCATGTAAATTGCAAAAGCAAACCTCATTGACCTTTCGGGTAAAAGTTTTTGTGGTTGAGCGACCTGGAACAGGCCGGGATTTCTATTTTTAGTGTTATAGTTTTTCTCTTGTACATTTACATTTATTCATTTAGCAGATGCTTTTATCCAAAGTGACTTCCAAGAGAGAACTTTACAAAAGAGCATAGGTCACTGATCATAACAACGAGATAGCCCCAAAACATTGCTGGCAGCCAAAACATGAAGCATACATTGTGAAAAAAACAAATAAGTGCCAAAAGGAAGAACCATAAGAGCATGTAGTTAAACAAGTTACAATTAAACAACATGAACCTCAAAAAGTGCAAGAGTATACCTGTAGAAAAGCAATCAACAGTCAAATATTTCACAGCGAGTACAAGAATTTTAAATCAGTTACAATTAACCAACAAGAGCAACAAGTCTCTCAATAAGAGTCATTGTGATCCTGGAGGAAACTAGCATCAGGTCCAGCCAATCATTCCTAAGTGCCGTTGTACTCCCGGAACAAGTGCGTCTTGTAGTTGTATACTGCTTATTTTGTATTGAGAACTAGTTTTTTTGTTTGTATTTCCTGTACCTATTCCTTATTTTGATTTTGCTGACTGTTTATAATATGATGACACTTTGTTGTTCTAGAATGTGTTGTTACATGTGATGTGGTGCCTGTTTCCACAGAAACGCCAGCTGTCTGCCCAGAGTCTGGCCTTCAACCTGAAGGACAAGGTCTTCAGCGAGCTGTTCCCTGATGTTGTTGATGTAAGTATACAAACCTGAAGCTGAACCCAGCCAGGAAGGTTCCCCTACACCAGTGGTCTTCACTATTTTTTTTTCATGAGCCACATTGATAGGACAAAGTCAACAGGAGAGCCACTTTTACTGCAAAGTATCAAAGGTCCAATTCTGATTCTGATTCGGTTAGCATAAATAGCATGCCTGTCTGCTTTGAAGTGCTCTGATTGCATTCAACATGTTGCTTGGAAGCTTATCTCTTTCTTCTTGAAGCTGTAAGTTGAGTGTTCACATGTCAGGTTTTTAAAGGGCAGTTATGTTGTTTGGAACTTGGATTGCATTCAGCATGTTGCTTGGAAGCTTATCTCTTCCTTAAAGCTGTAGAGTGAGAGTGTTCAGGTGACGTCACATACAATGTGGAACTATGGAATATGAACCATTGTTGGCAGAGTGTGCATGCGACATGTTTTGAGTCACCCAGTACTTTGATAAAATGCTTCCATACCACAGATTTCTTTGCCATTTTGCCTAAAGGATTAATAACACCAACTGTAGACAAAGTTTGGTAGAGTTTGTAGTTAGGCTAACAGCTACAATTGTGCTCATGTGCTGTGTGCAAAAAAACAAAACGCAGATTAACGAAAGGGAAAACAGTAACACCTTTATATTTTTATTATATATTTTTAGAGTTGCTTTATTTGTCTTAAATAATATAATCTACAATTTCTGTAGAACATTTCTTTAATTCAGCAATGGTGACACAAGCGGGAATCCGATCTCACTGCCATACGGCAGCTCGACTAAAAAGAATCTTAGTCGACCAAGAGCATATCAACCAAACAATCGACTAGTCGACTGATATATATATCTATATATATATATATAGATATATATTTATGTATTATATAGATATATATAGATATATATATAAAGGTATCTCTGAGCCCTCCCTAGCGCTACAGCGCCTCACAACTTTCAGGTGTAAATCTCTCCCCCCCCTTCTCTCCCCTCTCTCTCCCCCCCCTTCTCTCCCCTCTCTCCCCCCCCCCCCCCCCTCTCAGGAGATCAAACAGAAGCAGAAGTTGCAGGAGGAGTTGAGTGTTCGCCAGCAGCCCCTCCCCCTCCCAGACGTGGTCCCTGACCGCGACCCGCAGCATGCCCACTACGGCCTCCCGCCCCTGAACGGAGCCCCTGCCCCCCTCGCTCACCCCGCCCCCGGCCTACAGCAGGCCAATCGTAACCACGGACTGCTGGGCGGGGCCCTGGCCAACCTTTTTGTGATCGTGGGCTTTGCGGCGTTCGCCTACACGGTGAAGTACGTGCTGAGGAGCATAGCCCAGGAGTGAGCCTGCTCTCTCCCCAGGCAGGCTGCAGAGGACAGTAAACACACTACTACAGAGGGGGGCCTGGCCCCCCCACCCAAGACTTTGGAAGATTGAGGTTCAGTGTCCACCACCCTTGAAGGGGGGAGGCAGGATGAAGGTGGGGGGAGGGCGAGGGGGGTTAAATAGTTGCGATCCAATCTGTGTTTTCGGTGGTTTACAGGAAGTGCTTGGCTCATGGGTTGTAGGAGTGTGTGTGTTTGGAGCTGGCAGACAGGTCCTTCTCTGTGGGTGTACGGGGGGGGGGGGGGGTTACAGGTCTGTGGGTGTACAGCCATAGGGGGGGGGGGGGGGGTTACAGGTCTGTGGGTGTACAGCCATAGGGGGGGGGGGGGGGGGGGGTTACAGGTCTGTGGGTGTACAGCCATACCGGGGGGGGGGGGGGGGGGGGGGGGGTTACAGGTCACTTTGTGGAACCACATCATTTGTGGTGGTGTTATTTGTACCAGTTTTCAGTCTGATGTGGCCCCATGGTGTGTGGTTCTCCAAACAATAGCTTCTTCTCATTCCTACCTTTCAGGAAATAAAAGGTTTCTCTTCCTGGGATGTGGTTGAGATTCCTCTAGTCACCACATCCCTCAGATGGTTTAACTATGAGACAAGACAGTTGGTGGATTTAAGTTTCCTAGTAAGTAATAAAAAGCTTTATGCTTTTATGACAAGCTTCATGACTAATTAATAATTTAAAGTTGCTTCTGCAAAGCTCCAGTTAAATAGTTGCTGTGAGTGACATGGAGGCTCTTTAAGGTGTCTTGTCTTGTCTGCTGTTACCAGGCCAGATGGACTGGTGCCCATCTCACTAGCTTTTCCATTACGGGATTTTAAATACTAAAGCAAGTAACTAAATATGTGTTTGAATGATGTCTCGTTCACTGGAATTGTAGTCAGGAAAGACAGAAATATGTCGGCCGTGAAATGAGTAAGTCCTCCTCAGGAAACATGCCTCTCTAAGCCCAGTGACGGCTCATGTGGAACACAATCAGTCAGACTGTTTAAAGGGGAAAATTAAGAATGTCGTTGCAATAGGTTGAATACGAATGATGTGACAATGATCGGTGGACTAAGTGGGATAGAATTTAAAGTACAAGGATAAAGTTCTGAATATTATGATTAATGCTGTTGCCCTGAATTAGTTTATTTGGCTTTTCGTAAAATCCCATAATGGCTTTGTTTTTGCAAGGCCTCTTGGATCTCTTCAGGTGTGAAGGACAGCTATGAGCCAAGCAGTTCAGCACTGTCTACAGAGAGAATTAAGAGACCAATACCTTTTTAAATCTCCAATCGGCTTAGTTGACCAGTATAGCAAAGCTCTGCTATGTCCAAACAATGAGACAGCTTGGAGGAATCTACACGACCTTCTGTATATTTTTATTCTTGCAGTTCGCTTTCTTTTATTTATAATTGTAGCCTTGGGTGCTGGTCGGTTATAGCAGAATGACTGTCACTTGCCAAAGAGGGCATGACTAGTGTTGCTGACTAGGAACGCAACAAGCTACCACCCGGGCTAGCAGATTGCTCATACTTTACTGTTGTGCATTTAGCAAAGGTTGTTCTATTGTGTGTTGATTTTAACATAAAAACTGTCAAAGGCAGAAGGCCTGCTGGCATCACATTCAAGCAGCTCCTGATGTGAGCGCTGTGGGGAAATGGACAGCACCTGTCCACACTCCAGGCCTAATCAGCACATGAGTGGAATTGTACGTCTTCTTAGTTCATTCAAATAAATTACCCTGCCCAGCAGGACATTTAAGACATTTCTTGTTCTCTCACTTTATTACAAGCTGCCAAACTGAACCAGGATTTAGGTGAATTATCGTGGGTTGACTATATACTATTAAATCAGTCAGATGGCTGTTGGACATGGAGCAGCTAAAACATTTAAAAAGGGGGGGGGGGGGGGATACGTTTTTAATCGGTGTCCTCAAAAATATTAGATTTGTGAACATTTGTGCCATTTAATAGCTGTTCGCAAAGCTTTTTAACACATCAAATCATAAAAAATAATAAATAAATATATAAAATATAGGCTATTAATATTATGAAAAATCTCTCTGGTCATTGTGTTTGGCCATGCCTGTTCATAGAACACGACAGGTAATGCCAGGCTGCTGTGATGTGGGTGTGTTAGCTGGGAGAGAACACGACAGGTAATGCCAGGCTGCTGTGATGTGGGCGTGTTAGTTAGCTGGGAGATCCAACAACATTTCTAGTATCATAGTCTTCTCAAATAAATCTCATCCAATATCAAATTATTTTAATTGCTGTCATGCAATACAAATGTGTCAAATACTATTTAATTCCACAAAATGTAACAATTTTAGAGTTTGAGCACCGAGGTAGTATCTCTGTCTCCTGCATCAGGTCGACTTGCAAGAGACATGTTAACTTCTTGTTATCATTTCACCAGACAACATCAGAGATGGCAAAAGAACACACATCCTTCACTCAAGTCGAAGTACAGATACTCATGTTTAAAAAGACTGGTAAAAGTTGAAGTACTGACTACACCTTTTCACTCAAGTTAAAGTAAAGAAGTGTGGGATCTGGGGGGGTGAGGTGAGGTGAGGAGAGAGAGAGAGAGCCACCTCCCTGAAATGAGTCTCTGCAGGT
The DNA here is from genome assembly GCA_023658055.1 of Thaleichthys pacificus. NCBI lineage: Eukaryota > Metazoa > Chordata > Actinopteri > Osmeriformes > Osmeridae > Thaleichthys > Thaleichthys pacificus. The sequence goes on along the minus strand of CM042868.1, from coordinate 245,419 downwards.
TGGGACGTCTGAAGCTTGTTCAACAAGTCAAACACGTTTTTGTGTGGATGTAATTTTCCACCAACTTCCTTCATTGGAAGGATCAAATTTGATTGTTGACGATTTGTCATTATCTTGGATGTTCGGTTATTCGAAGCTCATTCTGGACTTGCTGTCATAGTAACAAGTCCTTTTGCTTAAACCAGAGCCATAGAAAAAGAGAGTTGCGACCATAGATATATATATATAATTACATATATATGTAAGGGATAATGCCCGACGGTTGCCTCCGCGTGAACCTTTTAAAATAGTATCTGCTGGTGTACATGTCATGCATTAACCTACATGAGAATATGATACGTCAGGGGTGCTCAATTAGAAACCCAAAAGGTCCACTCACCAAATTTCCATTCAGTCCAGGGTCCGGAACAGTGATGGTTTATTTTTCTGGCCCTTACCTCAGACTTCTGGGAGTAATTTCGTTGTGTCCATGCTTTGTGACGTTTCACATTACCACTATTGACAAAGTGGGCAACCGTCTCATTGCAGATTAAACACATCGGTTGTGTGCTCCCCACCGGCAGCACAAATGCATACTTGTCTGAAATTAGCTTTTTTTTAAATCAACTTTTCGCTTTTTGTCAGGTTAAAAGCACGCCATGTCTTTCGCTAAGGAAGAAACAAGTACTGTTAGCAAATTGATTAGCCTGCGTTGTTGCGAATGACACACACAACCTGCGTGACCCACAGGTTGCGGCCAACGTTGAGTGAGTGAGTTGTCATGGTGATGACAGTGTTACAGTGCAGTGGACGGATAGCCCCCCCCCCCCCCCGTTGAAATGACCGAATGACTCGAAAAAAGATTCGTTCATTTTACTGAACGAGATTCAAAGAACCGAATCAGTAAAATGATCCGAACTTCCCATCACTAATATGATGACCTGATCGACACTCCAAGTGTATTATACCTGGGAGAAGTTCGTCTTTTGCAGCCGACATGCGCAGTTGAGCATGCTTGACAGTGGTGTGACGTAGGGTGATAATTGGTCTATAGTTCCAAACATTGTATTTTCCACCATTCAACCCCATTCATTTGTGTCTCCGAAGCAAGTTAACTTCGGGGGGAGGTGAGCAAGTCATCATATTTGGGGGGAGTGTTTTCATTTGGAGGATGCACTCATATTAGTGTGTGATTTGCACTTAAGGACCACCGTACAAATGCCCGCTGGCCCAACGCACTTGGGGCCGATATGAGATATATATATATATATAAATAATAATAATATTTATAATGCACTTTATATTAACTAAAATCTCAATATGCTATCATATCTAAAGAGATATGACACAGGCTAGCTGATTATATATCTTGTCCACATTCATCGTATCTTATTTATCTATATATTAGCCTAGCACTTGCACAAACTGCACTTTTCTGCTTTTTGTTTTGCAGTTTTGGTTAGATAACGTCATTCCGTTGTCTCGGTAGCATGTTGAATCTAATCTAATTAGGCTATCTTCCGCACTCTCTCGCGCCGACCGGATAATCGAATGTTAACATTCGATAACACATAATAATGTGAAGCTTGTTACAGTGTGAGCGGATACATGTTTGTTTCTTAGTCCCAGAAGCCGAGAATATCACGAAAGGCATATTGTCCAATCAAATTACTAGCTTGGTGAACTAACTGTTGTTTTTAATTTTATACAATGTTTACCTACAATGGTCTAAACGTGTATGGGATATTTCCGGAGCCTACGTGCCAACTGAGTATTCCATGGAGGCGATCAATTGGCCGGTTCCATTGAACTTTATTCTGTCACGATAAGAATGTAGCCTACTAGATTCTGAGGAAGTCACACGAAGTATTTTGGCAACACCCCCAAACTGACTTTAAATAGTCTATACACAGGCAGGGATTCAAACCGCGCTCCTTCGTAGCCTGACTGTTCCACACAGCAAACGTCCTGATTTGGGTTAGGTCCTATACTTAAATATATAGCAACACACTGAGGATTTTCATTTGATTTTAGATACGAATATTTGAAGGTACGTTGGACCCAACTAAAAGAGTTTTGGACATTCTCAGCAATTTGCAGTCTGAACTACACTGGTGTCTGGAAGCCGCGTCTTCTCCATTCATAGAGAACCTCACGGATAACGTTCACCAACCCCCACAGCCCAGCCATGGTTCTGATCGAGGACAACGAATGTCCCGTGTGCTTCCTAGTCTACTCCCGGACGGAAAGAATCCCCCGGATGCTTCACTGCCAGCACACCTTCTGCGTGCCCTGCCTCGAAGCCCTCACACGGCTGCAGGGCTGCGTGCTGACTGTCTGCTGCCCGCTGTGTCGCTGGATCACGTGCGCACCGGCCAGTCTCACCTTGTCCGGGTCGCTGTGGGTCAACACCAGCATCTGGGACCAGCTGTCACAGAGAGGGGAGGAGGATGAGGAGCTGTGTGAATGGGCTGGAGTTGAAGAAGTAACACAGAATACTGCGTCTAAACGGTCAGTGGGATTTGCCATATTTGATATTAGGTATTCTGTGGAAGCATTTGTTACGTTGCAACAGTCGTTTGTTGTCAATGACCCACTTTCAAATAAGGTTTCTCTTCGATTCTTCTCCATGTATTACAGTGTTTTGAACTCATAATTAAATGTGCTGTTTCTCCTCCTTTCTCTTTACTTCTGCTTACAGGAAGACTGGGTGGAGGACCAAGGTGTCTAGGTTCTTAAAGAATCTGCAGGATATTCCACACCATTGATCTTGCTTGATCGACCCTGAGTTGAGCTGTACTGATTTGCATATTGGAATTCAGCAAGTGACAGCACGCTGGAGGACACATCCAGTCGAGCAGGCTGCAGGAAGGCTGATGACTTGACGAATGAAAAGGTCCAACCTTACTAGAAGCAGCATGATACATTATGTAACCTAGCCTATATGCAAAACTTACAGTACAACATTCCCTACTGAAACTGAACTGGGATTAACACCAATTACTGGCTCAAGTGGATAGAGGTGTATTTAGTATAGAGTTAGGCCAATTGTTTATTTATACTTTTTTTAATTATTTTTTTACATTTATTAAATGTGTGTTTAAATAGTGCATGTTTATGAGCAATCCAGATTCAGACTGTGAAAATGCAGTGTTCTGTGAATACTGATGAGGCATATTCGCCAATAATCTGTTGTTCTCGTTCAAATGACCAGCTAAAATGTATAAAGTAATGCATTTTTTAAACTAGTTTTATATTTATGAATGTACATACATATTTCCCTGTTGTACTCTGTAGTATTTACATTGTATAAACATTTATAGCCTTCTGCTGCTTTCTGGTCCTCATACTTTCTGACTTTTTTCTCCCAAATGTACGACTTTATTCTCTTAAATTTCTGTGACTACCACAAGCCAGGGCAACAACTTCCGGTACACAAAATGCTGTTTTTTCCAGTTCCCTGGCCCCCAGGGACATTTTTTTTACACGTTTTTCTTTTTCTAGTAGTCATCGTGAAATGAGGAAGGGACATTGCAGCCTTTTTTGCCCCAGTAAATAAAAAAGTTAGAGAAACATATCAAAGTATTGAGAGAGCTGAGGAGCTGGAAGAGGGAGAGCCAGAGCCGTTTGTATGATTTTAATGTAAAGCATGTAAAAAGAAATTATGTGCCCCTCTGATTAAACACTGCCCCCCCCCCCCCTTGCCCCCCCCCCTCCAGTAAAATTAGTCTAGAACCGCCACTGTTAATAAGAGAGCAATAGTTAAGGGTCAACAACCTGTTCTGGTTATTGAAAGTCACGTTTCCAACTTCACCGAAAGTTCTAAAACTGCCCCCCACCCCCCTCCCTCCTGTTGGGAGTCCGTAAACACGTTAGAAGTGGGCCGCGAAGTGGAAAAGGTTGAGAATTCCTGTCTGCTACTCACCGCAGTGCACCGCAAATACTGTGTAATGCGCAATATTGCGTCGTAACAAACTCACCGGTATCTTGGAGCGCGTGAATTTAGCTGTATTTACGGTACCGGAAATTCTGACCTCAGTTAAGGAGCTGGTGATATGCTAAGGACGTGGTTTGTTCCGGTAAAAAGCTGCCTGCTGGATTAAGGATAGTTCATTTTAAGAACTCATACAATTTTTAAATGAGAAGAAAATAAGTTTTTACTATGTGACTACTTTTTACTTAATTTTATAAGCAATCCACGTTGTTGTTTACGCCGAACAACTTCCTAGGTTTGTGGATGTCCTTGTCTGCTCTGTCGATGGAAAACACAATGCAGGCCTAAAGACTGATAACGTTAGCAACAGTCTGCTAGCCTGCAGCTAATTGGGAGTTAAATCGATGACAGGGCCTATTTTCGACGCTGTACTGAAACAATTTACGGTATGTTTATCATTTTGACTTGTATTAGTGTATTTAATACACATCCAGACGGTATGTTACTGCTTGGCCAGCTACTTCCCATTTGACGAGCAAAACTGTCTCCAGAATGTGTGGATTGCACACTTCAGTTAGTTACCGAGTGATTAGACTGCATTATAGTAGCTACCGTGGTATACAATGTTATATTTGCTGACTTGTTAGTTGTTAGTTGACTAGATCAGCCTGATCGTTTTATTCCCCAGATAACTGGCATGAATCAGGATCGTGATTCCTCGTCTCGCATGCGTGAAAACTGCTATGACGAACTGTCCAAGCGAGAGGGTATTATAGTAAAGACAGCTCAATGCATCCCTGGCATGGATGCTATTAAAATAAAGTTTCAATAGCATGTCATGTTAGTAAAACCAAATACACTTTGCAAGAATGGTCTGTCGTACTAATGATGAGAATGTATCCTGTGTTTGTATTGTGTATTTTTCTGTGGTTCCTTCAGAGATCAAGTACAACTCCCTCGTCAAGCATCTGACTATAACTCCCTCCCCTCTGTTATCTACCTCCATCCCTCCTCCACTCTCCTCCCTCCCTCCCTCCCTATCCCCCCCCCCACACACACACACACACACACACAGTGATGTCGTCCCAGCTGCAGCTGTTCCCCCCTCCCTCCGTCTCCTCCAGTGCCTTCTGCCGGGTGAAGAAGCTGAAGGTGGAGAACTGTGTGTGGGACGTGTCCTCCTCGGAGGCCTACGGCAGTGTGGGGGGCCAGGCGGGCTACGCCTTCCCCCCCGGTGGACCCCCCTTTGCCCCTTCCGCCCTGGTGTTTCCCCCCGCCCCTCCAGGCTCACGGGGCCAGGTGGCGGTCCGGGCAGCCGACAGCACCGGGAGCCTCCCCAGGGGGGCTAGCAGGCGCGTTGCAGCCGGCGACCACCACTACAACACACACTCGTCCCACGCGGAGGCCCGTGGGCCCCGGCAGGGGCAGAAGAGGAGGAACGAGGAGCCCCCAGAGGGGGGGAGGGGCAGCGGGAGCGTGCAGATCCTGGAGGAGCTTTCAGCCCCGCCTTTCTCCACCCGTGGGGGGGGCGGGGGGGGCGGGGGCACCGGGCAGTCGGTCCCCCACTCAGCCACCAAGAGCAGCAGCTCCAGCGGGGAGGGGGACTACCAGCTGGTGCAGCACGAGGTGCTGGGGTCCCCGGCCTGCAGCTACGAGGTGCTGGAGTTCCTGGGGAGGGGGACCTTTGGCCAGGTGGCCAAGTGCTGGAAGAGAGGAACCAATGAGATCGTGGCCATCAAGATCCTGAAGAACCACCCCTCCTACGCCCGGCAAGGGCAGATCGAGGTAGGGGACCCCCTGCTGCTTACCCTCTCAGCCCCTGCTGCTTACCCTCTCACCCCCTGCTGTTTACCCTCTCAGCCCCCTGCTGCTTACCCTCTCACCCCCTGCTGTTTACCCACTCACCCCCTGCTGTTTACCCTCTCACCCCCTGCTGTTTACCCTCTCACCCCCTGCTGTTTACCCTCTCACCCCCCTGCTGTTTACCCTCTCACCCCCTGCTGTTTACCCTCTCACCCCCTGCTGTTTACCCACTCACCCCCTGCTGTTTACCCTCTCACCCCCTGCTGTTTACCCTCTCACCCCCTGCTGCTTACCCTCTCACCCCCTGCTGCTTACCCTCTCAGCCCCCTGCTGCTTACCCTCTTATCCCCCTGCTGCTTACCCTCTCACCCCCTGCTGTTTACCCACTCACCCCCTGCTGTTTACCCACTCACCCCCTGCTGCTTACCCTCTCATCCCCCTGCTGCTTACCCTCTCACCCCCTGCTGTTTAACCTCTCATCCCCTGGTGGCTCTCACCCAGAGGGGCGTTGGAAGTGTATGTGGTTCCTAACTTGCTATCCCTCCTCAGGTGGGTATCCTGAACCGGCTGAGCGCGGAGAACGCTGACGAGTTTAACTTTGTGCGTTCGTACGAGTGCTTCCAGCACAAAGGCCACACCTGCCTGGTGTTTGAGATGCTGGAGCAGAACCTGTATGACTTCCTGAAACACAGCAAGTTCAGCCCTCTTCCTCTCAGGAACATCAGACCCATCCTACAGCAGGTATGGCCTTCTGACAGCAGCTCTATTGTTTTTCAATAACACATTTAATTAATGCAGCCATCTCTTTTAATCTATTTCCATGCATTGATTACTGTAACTTGTAAAACAAGATCAGTTGGTTATTGGTGCTAGTAACAGTGATGGTTGAAGCGTGTTCCTGTGGGTTCCCCAGGTGGCCACAGCCCTGATGAAGCTGAAGAGCCTGGGCCTGATCCACGCAGACCTGAAGCCAGAGAACATCATGCTGGTGGACCCCCTCAGACAGCCCTACAGGGTCAAGGTCATAGACTTCGGCTCGGCCAGCCACGTGTCCAAGGCTGTCTGTTCCACCTACCTGCAGTCGCGATACTACAGGTCACTGCCTGAAACACCCCTGAGGTTCTGTGATGCTGCCAAGTGTGGCCGCATCACAAGATGAGTAACCGATGTGTTGTGATGTTCCCTGGTCTGCAGAGCTCCAGAGATCATCCTGGGTCTGCCGTTCTGTGAGGCCATCGACATGTGGTCCCTGGGCTGTGTGATCGCTGAGCTCTTCCTGGGCTGGCCTCTCTACCCCGGGGCGTCCGAGTACGACCAGGTAACCCTTCCCTCTCTCCTCCCTCCCTCTTCACCCTCCCTCTTTCTCCTCCCTATCCCCTTCCCTCTCCCTCCTTCCCTCCCCTCCATCTCTTCTCCTCCCTCTCTCCCTCCCTCTCCTTGTCCTTCTCTCTCCTCACTCTGTCCTCTCTCCTCCCTCCCTCTCTCTCCTCACCCTCTTCTCCCTCTCTCCTCCCTCCCTCCCCCTCTCTCTCCTCTCTCCCTATCTTCTCCCTCTCTCCTCCTCCCTCCCTCCCCCTCTCTCTCCTCTTCTCCCTCTCTCTCCTTCCTCCCTCTCTCTCCTCCTCCTCTCTCCTCCTCCCTCCCTCTTCTCCCTCTCTCTTCTCCTCTCTCTCCTCTCCCTCCCTCTCTCCCTCTCTAGATAATCCGCTGGAGGTGTTGTGATTGCTGTGTGATTGCTGTGTGTTCTGCTGATGCTTGTTGGTGGTGGGAGTGTAACGGAGTGTCTCCTCCAGATCCGCTACATCTCCCAGACCCAGGGGCTTCCTGCTGAGTACCTGCTGAGCGCAGGCACCAAGACCAGGCGCTTCTTCAACAGAGGACCTGACTCCAGCTATCCTCTGTGGAGGCTCAAGGTGACCCTGGGAAAGGAAGTCTTCCGACGACACTGTATTTTGCCGGATTGATACAAATTATTTATTCGAATATTACAGCAGGAAACGGAGTACCCTGTGACCCGTGTATACCGGAGGAGGTATTGCTACAATCGTTCGGCAGAGAGGTCCAGTTCACAATTCACAGAGAGAATTATATTAACTCATAACATATGGTCATCCTAGAACAATTACAATACAGTGACAATTACAACAACAGAGCCTTCAGGACCTGGTGTTCCAGGCTCTCCAGGAGATAATATAGCTGCAGGAAGCTGACCATCCAAATGGCCAACTGTCTTTTGTGTGGTCATTTTCAAATAAGAATGAATTAAATACAAATAATGAAACAGGAAAAGATCTATTTTCAAAAGTTCAAAGCAGCTTACTGTATATCTTCAATTGACCCTTTCTAGAACTTCCCCTCAGGTCATAAATGCCTTAAGACAGTGGTTCCCAAACTTAGTCGGCGATTCTCAGAGTTTATAAAGTCACAAATTTGCGAGAAAAAAATTGTAATTTTGCAAAAAAAATCTGGAGATTCTCCGACATTATAAACTCGAAAATATGGATTTTTTTCTTCTTCAAGGAACCTCATCGCTTCACTTTGCGTTTCCACTCTGGTCAAACTCATCACATCACAGACGCCGCTGCTTGCCATGTATAAAGCCTGCAGTAATGGATGCCTGATCAAATTATACTTTTCAATAGGTTCAAGGTTCAATAGGACACAGCCAAGACGCTGCACTCTTCTAAGCTGATCCACACCTTGAGGATCTGTCGTATTGTGTCCTGTTGAACCACAAATCGAATTTGAACTGTAGATGTAACCAGTGATATCCTTGCATCTGTCCATTGCATTGTAGTTCCTGATGCACAAAAGCTAACACCTCATCCAAATAAGTATGATGTTTCCTTCTGAATAGGCCCAAATCACGGCAATGTCTTTACAAAGTCCGAATGCTTATTACAATCTGGTGATTCTGGGCTAAAATTAGGAGTAGGCCTAGGCAGCCTATTTCCTTATTGCTGAATCCTATTGAAAAGTATAATTCAGACTTTTTTTCTTGAAACTTTGTGACTTTATAAACTCGGAGAATCTCCTACTTTTTTCTCATAGAAATTTTCAATGGAAGTGAATGGTCAGGTCCCATGAGGATAAACTAACCTGTGTGTTTGTGTTCTAGACTCCCTCAGAGCATGAGGTGGAGATGGGTATCAAGTCCAAGGAGGCGAGGAAGTACATCTTCAACTGCCTGGATGACATGATGCAGGTAAGATGAGGGTTAGGGTAAGATGAAGGGTTAGGGTTAGAAGAGGGTTAGGGTAAGATGAAGGGTTAGATGACCGACAGAACACACGGGAAGTGTGAACTCTTGTGCCTGTAGCGTGTAGCGTGTGGTGTTGTGCCTGTAGCGTGTGGTGTTGTGCCTGTAGCGTGTAGCGTGTGGTGTTGTGCCTGTAGCGTGTCGTGTGGTGTTGTGCCTGTAGCGTGTGCTGTTGTGCCTGTAGCATGTGTTTGTTGTGCCTGTAGCGTTTGGTGTTGTGCCTGTAGCGTTTGGTGTTGTGCCTGTAGCGTGTGGTCTTGTGCCTGTAGCGTGTAGCATGTGGTGTTGTGCCTGTAGCGTGTGGTGTTGTGCCTGTAGCGTGTAGCGTGTGGTGTTGTGCCTGTAGCGTGTGCTGTTGTGCCTGTAGCGTGTGCTGTTGTGCCTGTAGCGTGTGGTGTTGTGCCTGTAGCGTGTGGTGTTGTGCCTGTAGCGTGTGGTGTTGTGCCTGTAGCGTGTGCTGTTGTGCCTGTAGCATGTGGTCTTGTGCCTGTAGCGTGTGGTCTTGTGCCTGTAGCGTGTGGTCTTGTGCCTGTAGCGTGTGATGTTGTGCCTGTAGCGTGTGGTCTTGTGCCTGTAGCGTGTGGTCTTTTGCCTGTAGCGTGTGGTCATACATCCAGCAGCCTGACCTCTTGGTTGCTCTCTGCCAGGTCAACCTGTCGTCTCACCTGGAAGGGACAGACATGCTGGCGGAGAAAGCTGACCGACGAGAGTTCATCGACCTGCTGAAGCGCATGCTCCGATTGGACGCCGACAAAAGGATCACGCCCACTAAGACTCTAGGCCACGCCTTCGTTTCCATGACGCACCTTCTGGACTTCCCTCACAGCTCCCAGTGAGTCACGTCGTCACAGAGCCACTCTTTTGATTTCATCCACTGGAAATGACGGCATTAGATGGGTTGAAAACAACAACAAAATCTTGACAACCATATTGTTTCTACCACTAAACACTACAGATAGATGTAAACTTGACTTTAATATTAGAATCTCCTGAATGTGGTTAGTAAATATCCTTTTAACGACATGTCTATTCCTGTAACATGTAAATCTCAACAGATTCTTTTTCCTGTCTTTCTCACAGAGAAAAGGTGGTCTGTGAATAATATCCATTTTCGTTGACAACCTTAAAACTGGTACACGGGATTGTGTTTGTCAGATTGTATTGTGAATGCTGTTGATGCCCCGGCTGCTTTGTGTTCCAGTGTGAAGTCCTGCTTCCAGAACATGGAGGTGTGTAAGCGTCGGAGCTCTTCGTTCGACAGCAGCAAGACCCTCTTCTCCACCAACACCGTGCCAGGCTCCGCCGCCGGCAACCTCACAGTCACCTTCAGCAGCCAGCTCAACCAGCACAACCAGGCTAGTATACCCCCCTACCTCTGATAGTGGTATCTCCCTCTGGGCTGATTTCTATACTAACCCTGTGTGGACCGACCCATCAGGTGCCTTCCGCGGGGGGAGCTGTTCCGTTGCTGAACTACCAGCCGGCCCTGTACCAGCAGGCCACCATCAACATCCCGGGTCTGGCCCCGCCCAGCGGCCCCCTGCAGGGCCGCCCCGCCCTCTGCAGCCAGGCTCCACCATTCCAGCAGACCCTCATCGTCTGTCCCCCATCCACCCTCCAAGGTGCTCCACCTCCCGTCGGGTTACAGTCTCACAGCACTACTTTCTTCTGTCAGTCTCGTCCTGGTGTTGGCGTTGGGTTCTGTGTGTGGTAACGTGGTGTGGTTCTGCTTGTGGTAACGTGGTGTGGTTCTGTTTGTGATAACATGGTGTGGGTTCTGCATGTGGTAACATGGTGTGGGTTCTGCGTGTGGTAAAGTGGTGTGGTTCTGCTTGTGGTAAAGTGGTGTGGTTCTGCGTGTGGTAACATGGTGTGGGTTATGCGTGTAGTAACATGGTGTGGGTCCTGCGTGTGGTAACATGGTGTGGGTCCTGCGTGTGGTAACATGGTGTGGGTTCTGCGTGTGGTAACGTGGTGTGGGTTCTGCGTGTGGTAACGTGGTGTGGGTTCTGCGTGTGGTAACGTGGTGTGGGTCCTGCGTGTGGTAACATGGTGTGGTTCTGCTTGTGGTAAAGTGGTGTGGGTCCTGCGTGTGGTAACATGGTGTGGGTTCTGCGTGTGGTAACGTGGTGTGGTTCTGTTTGTGGTTCTGCGTGTGGTAAAGTGGTGTGGGTCCTGCGTGTGGTAACATGGTGTGGGTTCTGCGTGTGGTAACATGGTGTGGGTTCTGCTTGTGGTAAAGTGGTGTGGGTTCTGCGTGTGGTAACGTGGTGTGGTTCTGTTTGTGGTTCTGCGTGTGGTAAAGTGGTGTGGGTCCTGCGTGTGGTAACATGGTGTGGGTTCTGCGTGTGGTAACATGGTGTGGGTTCTGCTTGTGGTAAAGTGGTGTGGGTTCTGCGTGTGGTAACGTGGTGTGGTTCTGTTTGTGGTTCTGCGTGTGGTAAAGTGGTGTGGGTTCTGCGTGTGGTAACATGGTGTGGGATCTGCTTGTGGTAACGTGGTGTGGTTGTTTTGGTCCCCAGGGCTGCAGGCGTCCAGTAAGGGCTCCAGTTTCCCCGTGAGGATGGACAGCTCCCTGGGGCCTCAGAACCAGACGGGCCCCTCGCTGCAGATCCAGCCTGGCGTTCTGGCACAGGTAAAACTGGAGGTCCGGTGTGTGTGTCCGGTGTGTGTGTCCGGTGTGTGTGTCCGGTGTGTGTCCGGTGTGGCTTAGGGTTAGGTCTGGTGTGTGTCCGGTGTGGCTTAGGGTTAGGTCTGGTGTGTGTCCGGTGTGGCTTAGGGTTAGGTCTGGTGTGTGTCCGGTGTGGCTTAGGGTTAGGTCTGGTGTGTGTCCGGTGTGGCTTAGGGTTAGGTCTGGTGTGTGTCCGGTGTGGCTTAGGGTTAGGTCCGGTGTGTGTCCGGTGTGGCTTAGGGTTAGGTCTGGTGTGTGGCTTAGGGTTAGGGTTAGGTCTGGTGTGTGTCCGGTGTGTGTGTGTCCGGTGTGGCTTAGGGTTAGGGTTAGGTCTGGGTTAGGGTTAGGGTTAGGTCTGGTGTAGCGATGGAGCTTCCAGTGTTTGAAGCTCCTTATCTTATTACAGTCATCTTGCATATTGCATCTTATTTAATTTTAGATCTTATTTTATATTTTGTTCTAGTATTGTTTTAGAATGTACATTTACATTTATTAATTTAGCAGACGCTTTTATCCAAAGCGGCTTACAAGAGAGAGCTTTACAAAAGTGCATAGGTCAATGATCATAAACAACGAGCCAAAACATGAAACATGCTGAAAAAGCAAATAAGTGCCAACGGGTAGAACCAGAAGAGCATGTAGTTAAACAAATTACAAATTAAACATGAACCTCAAAAGTGCAAGAGTGTACCTGTAGGAAAGCAAGCAACAATAATATAATTTACAGCGAGTACAAGTACAAGAATTATTTAGACTGTTGTACTTTTTAAGATTCTTATGGTATGCACCTTCATACCACAGTAAATTCCGTGTTTGTGTGAACTTACATGGCGAATAAAGCTGATTCTGAAAATGGAAAGGATAAACAACGTCCAAAGCGATTGTGTAAAAGCAGGTGTTTGTGTTGACTAGACTGTTCTAGTTCCCTGAGCTGGTGTTTCACCTGCAGTGTGTTTCACCTGCAGTGTGTTTCACCTGCAGTGTGTTTCACCTGCAGTGTGTTTCACCTGCAGTGTGTTTTACCTGCAGTGTGTTTCACCTGCAGTGTGTTTCACCTGCAGTGTGTTTTCTCTCCATGTCAAAGGAGTTTGTCTCGTCCAGGTCTCTCTCACGTCTCCACAGATTTGCATCCCTCACAGACCGTCAGTGCAGATGCACCAACCCTAAACTTCTCCCCCCCCCCCCCCTCCCCCAGGGCTCCTGTACGCCCCTGATGGTGGCCACCCTGCACCCCCCCTCTGTAGCCCCCCAGTACTCCCTGCCCCTGGGGGCCACCGGAGGGGGCCGGGCCCCCCTGCTGGAGCACACGGCCACCGTGCTGGTAAATCCCTGGAGCCTGGACTCACCCACGACTAACCACACCTTCCCCCACCCTCACTCTCTCTACTCTCTCTGTCTCTCTCCTTCCCTTCACTGATAATCTATTTCCTTTGTGCTGTTCTCTCCCTCTTTCAAAATACTCTTTTTCATCCTGTTCCTTCCTCTCTCTGTCTCCCTCCCATCTGTTCCCTCCTCCCTCCATCTCTGTAGGTGTGCTGAGGACATGGAGTGCATGTGCTGTCTGGTCTGGCTTTGCTTTGTGTTCCCTCCTCCCTCCTTCCATTGCAGTAAAGAGGACGGGGGTCTGTTCACACACACACACACACACACACACCATAGTGTATGGCTCTTGGCATGACTGTTGTCATGGAGCTAGGCTTCTCCATCCCCTAACCCTTCTCCCTCATCCATGACTACCTCATCCATGACTACCTCATCCCTCTCATCCAGGACTACCTCATCCATGACTACCTCATCCCTCTCATCCCCTACTGTCATCCATGACTAACTCATCTCTCTCTCCTTTTTAACAGGCTGTGTATAGTTTACATGGTTTGGGTCCTGTCCTGTGCATCATGACTGCTATGCATGACCGTATCAAGCACTTGGCTGTTGTTGCTGTGTTGACTGAACATGTAACAGCACTGGGGTCCTGTGCCTGGACACTGTCATGCTCCCAGGGTGTTACTGTCTGGAGGAGGGAGCCTGCCGTCAGCCTCCTGTCATGTCTGTTCCTCTGATCTCTCTCAGCATGGCTCCCTTCATTCATGGCGATGCCTCTCCCAGCCTGGTGTCTAGATGTTAGCTGCTGTTGTGACCGTGGGCGTCTGGTTTATTGATGTTCTGTTCAGCAGGCCTGGCCCACCAGTGCCCAGCAGATCCTCATCCCCTCGTCCTGGCAACAGGTTCCGGGCGTGGCAGTCCACGGTGCAGCCGGTCAATCAGCCTCCGAGTCACACATGGAGACACTGCTCGCTGACGCTGCGACACAGCACACACACGGCTGGAGGTGAGACACACACACCACACACACACGTGTCCTGTTATCAAGGGGCCTGTATGAGAGCCAGTTTAACTCCTCTGCCCTCCGCAGGGGAGTGGTCCAGAGCAGAGCCCTGCAGGACAGGAAGAGGGTGAAGGCGGGGCGGGGCGACAGCAGGAGCAGGTGAGACCTCACCTCCACCTTCACTTTTCATCCTGCTGATGTGGCCCTCCTCATGACATGTTTGCTGAAAGCGTTTGTGTTTAGCAGATGTAAGATTCTGCATATGAAAATTATATTGTTTTGTTCCCCTCTTATCAGAAATGTGTCTGCCGCTTTGTTGCTTGGCAACACGGGTGCGACTAATCACAGCTGCAGTGCCGCGCTCTCCCAGCCAATCATCATCTCCGACACGCCCAGCCCCGCCCTCAGCATCATCACCATCCACAGCGACACGGACACAGAGGATGACAGGAAGTTCCACCCTGCCAGGTGACTGCACTTCCTGCTGCACACAAATGTAGTTTTATTGTGTTTTTATAGGTAATAGTGTTTTGTAATCTTATGGTGTGTTTTTATATGTATAATAGTGTTTTGTAATCTTATTGTTTTCATACATAATACAGTGTTTTGTAATCTTATGGTGTGTTTCCACAGCTATGGTGTGACCCAGCGTGCTAATGTGATCAGCTGTGTGACGGTCCACGACTCAGACTCATCCACAGCCAGCCCCCTCACGCCCCACCCTCGCCTGCCCCCCTCCCACCTGCCCCCCTCCCACCTGCCCCCTCCCACCTCCCTCCCTCCTCCGGCCAGGCCCGGTCGCTGGCTGTGGTCGCTCCCTCCCTCAAGACACAGCCCTCCGAGAACCTGGCCACCTCGGGTGAGAACCACACACACACACACGGTATTATGGAATTGTGCCACGGGCCTTAATACTGACCAGATATTATAGCCATTCCTCTTCCTTAACGCGTGTTTGTGTCCAGGATACATGAAGCCCAAGAGGACGTCCAACCGGCAGCCGTGCAGCTCAGGAGAGGGCGTCGACCGGCTTGCTCCCAGCCAATCACACCCTCTCAATCTCAGCCAGGTGAGCGTCTCAGCCAATCATGTTGTCTAGAAGGTAGCTAGTGCATTTCCATTTTATGGTGGTTACTCTTTTAACCCTTGTGTTATCTTCGGGTCATTCTGACCCATCAGTCATTGTGACCCACCGTCGTATTGCGACAACTTTACCGCATACAAAACAAAGTGAAGCATTTTCTTTTAACCATTGGGCTGTCTCAGACCCCCCACATTGCAAAGGTTAAAAGAAAAATATATATATTTGTTTTTGTATTGGGTAAAATTGGGTAAACACAACGATGGTTCTTTATGAACCTTTTGGTCATGTGACCCGAAGGCAGCACAAGGGTTAAAACAGACTCTGTAGAGGCAGGGTTGAAACGAGACGCAAGAAAATTTGTGAGACAGTTGATTGCTGTTGAACCGTGTGTGTGTGTGTGTGTCGCTCAGGTGCAGCCAGTGGTGTCGTCGTCTCAGGAGCGCTCACTGCGTCGACAGCAGACCTGCCCCCCCGCTTCCCACTACAGCTTCCAGGAGGTGCCCCCCCTGGGCTCAGCCCCCGGCCTCTACAGCTACCCGGCCTCGGCCGCGCTGGCCTCGGCCTCGCAGGCCCTGGAGCAGCTGCTGGGCCCGGCCCTGCCCGCCTACCCCGCTCCCCGCCGGGACCCAGGCAGGAAGGATGGGGGGGGCCTGGTCCCCGCGCTGCCCGCCTTCCAGCACCCGTTCAGCGGGTCGCCCTATGCCACTCCGCGGGCTGAGGCGTACGGCGCCTACCAGCTCAGCCCCCGCCGCCTGCCCCAATACCCCTATCTATGAGGAGGGGACACACTGTCGGACATCACTCCCCTCAGGACGGTCAGACATTCTTAGGGAGGGAAGGGGAGAGGGGAGGGGGGAGGGGGAGTTCTGCAACAGTGATTTGACTTCCAACCCGTTTTACTGTCTTTTTGGACTTTCAGTCCAAGACTTTTAGTATGTTTTTAAAAAGCAACTGTATCCAGGGGATTATGTGATATTGTACTTTTTTTTTTTTACCTTAGTCTGCTTGTTTTTATTCCCTATATCTCTGGGCTTGTGAAGGAAGCGTTGTGGTAAATGTGTCTGACAATGTGTTGTTTAAGTGAGGAGGCTTTGTGTCAGAGGAACTCCTCTGTCATGAAACCTTGATCCCCACAACCCTTCCAGCGAGCCTGTGGCTAGCACACGGGGCTAGCGACATGCTAGCAAACATGAGAGCCTGTGGCTAACACAGGGGGCTAGCGACATGCTAGCAAACATGAGAGCCTGTGGCTAGCACAGGGGGCTAGCGACATGCTAGCAAACATGAGAGCCTGTGGCTAGCACAGGGGGCTAGCGACATGCTAGCAAACATGAGAGCCTGTGGCTAGCACAGGGGGCTAGCGACATGCTAGCAAACATGAGAGCCTGTGGCTAGCACAGGGGGCTAGCGACATGCTAGCAAACATGAGAGCCTGTGGCTAGCACAGGGGGCTAGCGACATGCTAGCAAACATGAGAGCCTGTGGCTAGCGACATGCTAGCTTAGCTAATATAAAGAGAGCCCTGAGGCATCCTGTGTTTTTGTTTCTTTAAATTATATAGAATGGTCTACAGTAATCCAGCGACATCTCACCTGTCTCTTTTTTAATGTCGCTCTCTCTCATATATATATATTATGTTTTTAGTTTTACCACACTTCATAGTCTATCTAATATTGTGACTAAATTATGTCTTTAGTTATTGTGAGGCGTCACGAAGGAGGATCAGGGATGTGGATGAATAGTGTTGGGTGCAGTTAGAGGCAAGTGAAAGACAAGCAGAGGAGGAAGGTTTTACACTGTGATGGATTTTGTTTTTACTTTTTGAAGCAAAAAAAAAAGTATTAGTTTTGTCACCATGGTAATAATGTAGACAATGTCGTAACATCGTCAAACAACACTGACAACTTTTAATGTTTGTTTCCTTTGTGTTGTGATTGCTGAATGTATTTATGGAGGTTGGAGGTGCATTATCATACCTCGCTGGCTGGGATAGATTTAAGAAACTGAAAAAGAATTTCATGGCGTATTGAAAATTGGACTGTAGTGTCAGACTGAAACCTGGTTGTGGTGTGCTCTGACTGTCAGGCAGGAGGACAGCAGCAGCCAGGGACTGGGGAAACACCTTTTGGGGTTCAGTCAAACAGACTTGTGTGTTCTTAAAAAAATGTTGGTCTATTCTTGTTCTGTCTTGTCTCACTATATGCACACATCAGTCAGTAGGGCTTAAACTGTGGATCCCCCTGTTTACAACCTGCTATCATTGTTTCCCAATAAAAGAACCAGAAGTCCATGTCATGACTGTTAGACTACTTATTTCAGACTGGTTTATACAGAGTTAAAAGATCCTCATGTAGAAGTCAGCGTTGGTTTACCTCCTCCCAGACAGCCGAGAGATTCCTGAGGTACGTCTGGACCTGCAACAGAAACCACCGTCAGACTGGACATGTTTACCATTTACCAGGTTGAGACATTTTGGCCAAGGTGCCTAATTGTTTTATAAATGCGTCTGACAAGCTAAGTTTTGACATGCACCTTCTCCAGTTGTGTGGCTGTGTCCTCGAGGGCCACAGTCTCTTTGCTATCTTTGGTTTTCTTGCTGGTGATTTGATACAGGTTTAAAATGGCCACTTTGATGGTTCCCAACAGCAGGGTGTCCTTGGCTGCAGTGTTCTGGATGTGAGCCCAACGGTTCTCCTAGAGCGAATGCATATCTCTCTCTCAGCCTCATGTTAACACTGACACACCACATCTCCATAAGGCCGTTCAGAACAGACGTGTGTGTGGTGAGCTTAGTGTCTCGTGAACTTACCCCCACAGCGGTGTGATGGCGGGCCTGGTCCAACTCCACCTGCAGGCTGGCCAACTGGTTGTTGAGTAGCAGCAGCGCGCCGCTGGTCTGGTCCTGGACGTGCCGGAGCTGGGCACGGATCCTCTGGGAGCAGCTCTCGTTCTGCTGCGTGCTGCTCAGAAGATCCTCCCTGGTCTGCAGCAGCGTGTCCATCCGGGATGTCGCCTGCCAGGCCTCCTGGAACTGCAGCGGACAGGCAGAGTCTGGTGTCAGTCCAGGACAGGCAGAGTTGTAGTCTGGTGTCAGTCCAGGACAGGAAGGAAAGTTATTGCCATGTGGGGAAACCCTACTGAAGTTTTTAGTGTTGAACTTTTAGGGTTCAACTCTTGCTTTAGACTAGAGTGCGCAGTTGATTCCTTGACCTTGATGCTCAACACAGGCAGCTAGTATAGGTTTAAATAATGAGATAAGATAATTTAGTATAATAATAATTTAGATTGCTAGTTTGTGAATAGTTTTATATGTTTACATTTCACTCATTATTTCTGTTTTTCTGACTACTAAAGGGACATTCTTTTGACACTCTTTACTAAAACCTGGTTTCTTGAGTGTTTTGCTCACCAAATGGCACAGATTGTGTTAGATGGTCTAAGGTAAAATCTCTGAGGAAAAACCCTCAGACTGAACACTCTTCATCCAAACCTGCCCCCCTCGGAGAGGAGACGGGATCCTTACCTGCTCACTGGCTCTGACCACTTGATCTAGATAGCGGGGGAATATTTTGTGCTTCTGTACCAAAGTCAACAGTTTTTCCTTCTTCAGTGTGAGTTCCTTCAGCTCTCTCTTCAGGAGGGCCACCTGTGCTGCAGCCTGAGCTGCCAGCGCCCTCTCCCTCACAGCCCTCCTCCCCGCCCGGCTCCACTTCAGCTGGCTCTCCTGGATCAGGCACAGAGGGCTGGGTTACTGGCTGGACATGGATGCAGGTTACTCATCTTTGAATAAACACAGTACCGTGCACAAGTCTTTAGCACCACAGATTTCTTCCCATGAGTATTGTCTTATATCTATACCTTTTTTTTCAAGTGCTTTTAGCAGGTATATCAAGTAGATTGGTTTGGTGACCTCTTCAAGAGGTACTGGAAGTTTAAAGGCATGATAATTAGCTACGTTTTATGTCCTCTCATCCATCATATCTGAACCTAAAATACGTCTTATCTCAGTTTGACTTTGTTGAAAACACAAATATCAGGCCTTGAAACTGACATTTGGCCCAGAGTGAAATCTTGACCTTTAGAAAACTGTCAAAGTTCCTCAGATCATCCTTTATGTCGGCCTCCCTCTGCTCCAGCTCCTCCTTCCTCACTCGCTGGGCCGACAGCTTCTGGTCAAACTTCTGTCACACACACAGGTCAGAGGTCAGAGAGGGGTGTTGGAGCACTGAGGAATGCCTGAGTGTCTGTTCTGTCTACAGGCCTCTAAGGTCTGTGATGGCTGTCACCTGTCTACAGGCCTCTAAGGTATTCTGTGTTTCCATCTCTTCTCTCCTCTTCTGAATGAGGCGCATGGTGGGGGCTAGAACGATGTCTGTGGACGGATAAGCTGTCCTGTGTAAACCAACACAAACGCACATTAATTCATCTAATTTTGTAATTTCCTATTACAACTTTTATTGCCGACATTCTCTTGTGAGAAGGTCGATGTATGCATTCTTTGTACTCACAACAGATGTTTCTGCAGGTTGTCTCCAAAGTCAGTTGTCAAGTAGTCTGAGAGACCCTTTGCTCCCGTCCTGTGGTCCATGTTCAGGCGGTGACCAGCGGTTCGGCCGGCTCTAGTTTCAGGTGGCGACAGACTTCTTATCATGCAATGTACCTAACAATGGTCCTTAGCAACCACCTAGTGGACTGCCGCATTTCATGGAAATGTTAATTTTATTGGATTCTAGATTTGGTCATGTCAGTTAATATTTCTCAGACCATGAAAAGGCCACAGTTAGTGCATATTTAAACACCATAATTTCTTTGTTATTACTATTATCAACCCAGGTCGCTATCGCCTTTTTTCACCATACGTCATCGATAGACAAAGCAGCTAATCTAGCTAGAGATAATCCACTAGGTGGCGCAAAATGGCCAGTCAATAACTGCCTGCGTCATCACCTGCTGCCTCGTCCTTCTGTCAGTGTTAACTGCTTGTGGGGAACAAAAATGAATCCTGATAGCTATTTATCTGAACTTGCAAAAACACGCAAGTGTGTATTAATACAGAGCCCCCAAGAAGCGTGGAGGAAAACCCACAATCAATGAGTCTGAGTTTGTTCAGTTTGTTGTAGACAGCTCGCTAAGAGAGCATTGCAGGATAGCCTAGTTCCTCGATAGCTTTTAACCAGACCCGCTAGCAACGTCGCATACTAGCGATTAGCTATCAGCAAATAGCAGTCAATGACCAGGTAACGTTATTAGTGCTTTGAACATCCAACTCGCGTTGTGTGACATTGTCAGGTACTGTATTGTGATTTATGTTGTCTGAAGAAGCTGTGAGATGTGTGCTACTAGCTGCTAGCTAATGTTCTGCCTTGCTAATACATTTACTGTACACAAGCGTTTATTTAGCCCACTTACTCCACGACAACAGACAGATTTTCTGGGAGATACAGTTGAACGTAACACAGTGTTACTGCACGCTGTCTGGCTAGTTAACGCTACTAATCATATGAAATGCAAAGCATCAGCTCCAATGCACCCTGTGCAGACTTTTTGTGGCATGGCTATCATAATTACTACTCAATGAATGTGTAGGCGTTTAGAGAGTAACTAACCATCTCCCTACCTCCGCCTCAGCACCATGAACCTGCTACGCCTCGTGTGTCGCCACAAGACGGCCCTCGCCATCGGAGGTCTGTGCATGTTTGCCGTGGTCCTCCTCTTCCTTGCCAAGTGCACCTCAGAGACCCTGAAACGGGGGCAGGCGGACCCCCCCGGGCTGGCCCCCCAGGCCCACAGTGCTCTGCAGCCGCGCCCGGACAACCCCGACCCTCCCTCACGCCCCAAAGATCTGTCTGCCTTCCTGGTGGTTCTCATCACCACCGGGCCCAAGTACACAGAGCGCAGGAGCATCATCCGCAGCACCTGGCTGTCCAGACACGACTCGGAGGTTCTGGCCATGTTTGTGGTGGGAACTGAGGGCCTGACTGCAGAAGAGCTGCAGAACCTGAACACGGAGCAGGGCCGACACAAGGACCTGCTGCTGCTGCCGGAGCTGAGAGACTCGTACGAGAACCTCACCCTCAAGCTGCTGCACATGTACTCCTGGCTGGACCACCACGTGGACTTCAGGTTCGTCCTGAAGGCGGACGACGACACCTTCGCCCGCCTGGACCTGCTGAAGGAGGAGCTGAAGGGCCGGGAGCCCAGCAGGCTGTACTGGGGCTTCTTCTCCGGTCGCGGCCGCGTCAAGACGGCGGGAAAGTGGCGTGAGAGCGCCTGGGAGCTGTGTGACTTCTACCTGCCGTACGCACTGGGCGGAGGGTACCTGCTGTCGGCCGACCTGGTCCACTACGTCCGCATCAATGCCGCCTACCTGAAGATCTGGCAGAGCGAGGACGTGTCTCTGGGGGCATGGCTTGCGCCCGTGGATGTGCGGCGGACCCACGACCCTCGTTTTGACACAGAGTACAAGTCCCGCGGCTGCAGCAACAAGTACCTGGTGACTCACAAGCAGAGTCTGGAGGACATGCTGGAGAAGCATCAGACCCTGCAGAGGGACGGCCGTCTCTGCAGGGAGGAGGTCAAGCTCAGGCTCTCCTATGTGTACGACTGGGGCGTGCCCCCCTCGCAGTGCTGCCAGAGGAAGGACGGGATCCCCTGAGCCTCACCCACCCTTCACCTTGGTAGGTCTGCGACCCGGGTCCCTACGTGCAGCCTGATCTCTAACCCTAACCCTGTCCCCTACATGTCCTGTGATGAAGGCGTCCTGTAATCTCTTCCTCCATCAGAGTTTGGGTTCAGAGTATGGCCTGAGTGTCCTCCAGTGTGTTGCCTAGAGTGTAGGACTGGACTTGGGCCTGGTCATGCGTTTTCCCCAGACTGTGAAGTGAGAAGTGTTCTCTTCTGGTGTTCAACTCACAACCTCGTGTTCCTTTTTGACATCCACCTTTGACCATCATTTTCAGTTGGCGTCTATAGATTCCAGGTTTGAAGAAATGAGCAACCAAATCAGATTTTTTAAATGTTTGTAAACGTGTCTATTTATTGATTATTTATTTTGGACCTTTGACTACAACATACTGGTACTGGAATGAAAGAGTTACATTCCGTACTAAGAACCTACCTGTATGTAATGAAAGACTTGAGTTACATCCCGTACTAAGAACCTACCTGTATCCATCCTGCATAGACTCACAGGAACCTACTGAACAGGCTGGTGAGTGACGAGGGACTCAGAGCAGCTGCAGGTCTGGGTGTTGTGTTGTGTAGCTGAACTGAATGTGTATTTATGTTCAGGCCTAATATTGGCAGGATTCCAGCGTGTTTTACAGTCTTTGTCTTGACATTTACAAACATGCGGTTAATGTGTTGGGTTAACTAGTACCAGAGTCCTGAGATCTGGCAGTATGTGACTTGGTGCGCCCAGATGTGCCTGCCAGGGTGTTTACAGAGGTTTTACAACTTGTGTATGGGTTGGATGCACAAGTCCTATTTACCCCTCCTGTGTCACTAAGTTTGTGTTATAACAAGGACAAAGAATATGGAACTCAGTGTACCAACTGGCACTTGGCCACTTTTCAAAAAGCCATTTCATAAAAGTAAATCACAGAATATTTCATGTTAAGCTTGTAAGTATTTTCCCTGCAATATCTATATCCTAAAACAACATTATTTGTAGTATGCTGGCAAGATTTCAGCTGATTAACAAAAAATCCATTCCATTTCAGTTGTTTTGAAAGAGCTGTATTTAGTGATGGCTGAGGGGAACCATCAGGGTTGCACACTCAGCCCTGTCAACCCTACTGAATGTTTTATTAAACTGTTTTCAAAAAGTGTAAATGTTTTTTTATCTCATTCAGGCAAGATAAACACACACACACACACACACATAAAAAACGAGTAAACCTTCGTCCACAAGGAAGAAGTTGAAATTCTTTGTGCAAAGGATGGGAGTCATCATTACATGTCCCCACATACCTGTCCTGATGCAGCTGGCAACATACACATACCTGTCCTGATGCAGCTAGCTGATGCAGCTAGCAACATACACATACCTGTCCTGATGCAGCTAGCAACATACCTAACATACCTGTCCTGATGCAGCTAGCAACATACACATACCTGTCCTGATGCAGCTGGCAACATACACATACCTGTCCTGATGCAGCTGGCAACATACACATACCTGTCCTGATGCAGCTGGCAACACACATACCTGTCCTGATGCAGCTAGCAACACACATACCTGTCCTGATGCAGCTAGCAACATACACATACCTGTCCTGATGCAGCTGGCAACACACATACCTGTCCTGATGCAGCTGGCAACATACACATACCTGTCCTGATGCAGCTGGCAACATACACATACCTGTCCTGATGCAGCTGGCAACATACACATACCTGTCCTGATGCAGCTGGCGATAGAAGACGATGTCTTGATGCAACTAGCGGAAGACTATGCGTTAAATCATGTACTCTTTTCAAAAGTAACTTCTTCCTATAAAAAAGGGCCTTAAGCAACAAATTCTAAGCAAACTACATAGGTAGATATTTAGATAAAAGTATATGTTTCTGTGTGCTAAAACTGTACAATGAGCAGTCATAGTTTGCTCTTGCTAGCTATAGCTTGGAAGAGACCCCTGAAACTATTTGGATTGTGTCAAGCTTATCCCAGTTGCAGTGACAACTGCAATAATTGTGGAATTGCGGTTTAAAAATCGAGATTTTAATAAGAATGTGATTCATCGTGCAACCTTACTGTAAACCCATGATGTGACCAGAAGATGGTACTGTTTGATTTCAAATAAGACATTTTCCCACATTTCCCTCAGAGCAACCACACCCATACATGACAATCACACTAAAGTCATACATAACATTTAGTTATTTACATGACGTTGCATGTGTCCCTCTTCAAAACAAGATATTTAGCCACTAAATTAGTCAATGTGAAACTGATTCCCCCACAGGATGGGTTACTTTGCTAGCCTGGCTCTGCCCTCCTACGTACTTCCGCTCAATTTAGATTTTGCTTCTGTACTAGGTCTGGGAATTCGGCACATGAGTCGGTTTTCTCAAATAATTTTTTTGTAGGGCCAATCAGCGAACAGAGGGAGTGGCTGAGAACGATGACGTTGATGTCGTGTGCTAGTTTGAGTTATAGTTAAGTAATGGCAGCGGAGAAAGATGCGAGCGAAAGCCGTTCATTCGGTCCGTTGTGGCGCTGCCAAATATCCAAAAGTTAAAGCCGGAGCAAGAACAATCTTTGCTAAGTTTTATTGGTGGCCATGATGTTGTGGCCCTCCTCTCCACGGGGTTCGGGGAAAGTTTGATTTTCCAGCTACGGCAGGCAGCTAGCTCTGTTACAGTAGTGGTGAAATAATTGGCTAAGGCGAACGCTAGCGATTGGTTAGCCTATAGCAGATCAGAGTGGCTCTGGGCAGATCCAATAGTTTTAAACTTCAACAGAGTACCCGCCTACAAGGAAGTCAACGCTTGTCAATGGAGCGAGGCCAGACTCTCTGTACAAATTAAATGTAGGAGAGTCTGGTTAGGACCAGGCTAGTAGTAGTGTGGATTGTGCGCAGCAAGCTTGGAAGAAAAAAAAGGGATATGAATAGGGGCCTGTGCCCCAGTAGAGCTTTATGTCTACAACGCCCCTGGTATAATGTGCTTGTTTGAACATAGCCACCGCAAGGCTTAAGAAGAAATCTAAACATCCAGTGGCGGATCTAGAAATGTTACATGGGGTGGCAAAGGGGTGGCAAGAGGTCTTGGCAGGGTGGCATGGGTAAACTGTATGTGGGAATCCCTATATGTGAATGGCTTTAACAAAACAAACACAAAAATACTTTTAAACTACGGTAGTTATTGTTTGTTTAAACTTCACCTGGGGAAACTGCGAGCCAGACTGTGTGAACGCCGCTCTGCACGTTTGATGCAGGGATGTAGCTATTTGAGGGGCAGGGGGCTAAGAATACATTTTAAATAAATACAATTATTGTTCACTTTCGGTAAATGTATTGTTCAGTTCAATGTTTTGAGAAGCTTGTGGACATAGTGGCGACTTGTTTTTACAAGTACAGTTTTTGAATCACCAAAGTTAGGGGGGCAGCTGGGGGGGCTCTAGAGTGGGTGGGCTACTGCCCCCCCTTGCCCCCCTGTAGATCCGCCTATGTAAACATCTAACCTGGTCCCTCCTTGTTGGGAAGTTTGGATATGTGTTGGATATTTGTTGGGAGGAAATGGAAATGACAGGCAGGACAATAAATGCAACAAGGTGACAGGAAAGGATTGAAATAAAACGCAGCAGCACAGCTGTGCTTTATTTACAGGACACATCTTTCTGGAAACCTCCTGTCCTCTCACCTTCCACAACCAAAAGCAATCTTGAACATGCAATATCACTAAAACGAACCCAGTCACTATCACAAATAAGTAAATGTCAAATGTACAGTATATGTCACATAGAAATTAACAGTTCGATTAACAGTGCAGTTCATGACAAAGTAAAAGTCTGATAAAAGCTGACCATGGCATGGGTTGGGAGTGCATCATCTATTTTGATGGTGTTGGTATCAATGCTGGCGTGCAGAGAAGCTTCAAACTTGACATTAAGACAAGCATAGTTCCACAGGTCAGGAGCTGCCACATGCAGGTCAAAGGTGATTTTCCAGCACTGGCATACGTCAGGTAACACTTCAATAGAAACAAAAATAATCAAGTCTGTGTTTGGAGGCAACATCAGACGATCTGAAGTTTAGCAAAAACTGGTTTCTTGGTTTTAAAGTTCAGTAGAAATATAGTTGGTTACATTCAATAAATAATAAATCTTTCAAATATTCCAATGAGATAGTGAAAGGTAGATATTTTTTGTCCACTGCTAATTATGTAAATATCAAATATGTAACAGTACTTTGTTATTTCGTTGTTTTACTTTATCATCTATATATCTACGGGGTTCTGTAGAGTAGGAACACAAATGTACCTCACCAAGGAAGACCTTTGTGTCATCATGTCTCGCTTTCCCTCTGGGTGATTCATCACTATTATTGCCATTATCAGCTTCACCTTTGCCCCCATCATCCTCATTATTGCCACAACAGTATAAATCAACAATGTTTATAAAAGTAGTCATTCATTTTAATTCATTTTAATTTAAGGCAATCTAATACAAAGCATTTCACAACCCACCGTATGACAACAATCATGTACAATAAAAACTTGTAAAAAAAAAAAGATAACTAAAGGGAAGCATGCAGATGGCCTGATGCAGATGTCTGTAGGGTTAGTGTGACTGAAAGCGTGTTGATCGTGTCATTGCCATATCATGTTAGTCACCCTCTCACAGAAGAATGGGTGAATATTTAGTCACCCTCTCACATATGAATGGGTGAATATTTAGTCACCCTCTCACAGATGAATAGGTGAATATTAAAGTCACCTTCTCACAGATTAATATTTAGTCACCCTCTCACAGATGAATGGGTGAATATTGGGGACCAGAATGTAAAGGAAACGATAAATGATGAGTTGCTTCAAACAAATAAAATATTATCGTATGTTGATAATTGAATTAAATTTCAGATATGAAACAAATCATAGATCTATGTATTTCTATATCATTATAATAATCTTACATTGCTAGCCTTGCTAGGTTGCTAGTTTTTCCAGTAATACCTTTGGAAAGCTTAGAGTTGTTGGTGTTTGTTTTAACCCTGGTGGAGTGCAAAGCCAGGATCAGTGCATGATCTTCAGCCGAGGGGCAGAGATGGAACCTGGACCATGACATCACCTTATGGTGCCTTTGTCTGGAGATCCCTATGTTGAGTATTACTCAATACTAATTATATTGTCAATACTATTATTAAGTATTACTTCATAATAATAAATAGGCTAATGCTTATCTCAGAAAGACCCTTATGAAAAGCTGGACAAAAGAGTGAAAGTCTTATATATTTGCATTGCCCCACATAACATTTTAAAAGGCAGTGTGTCAGGGGGTGTAACATTAACAATAATGTATTAATTTAGCAGACACTTTTATCAAAACTAACATACATGGGGAATTGAATCTTCTCTATCTTGATCTGTAGTCAAATATTCTATCAGAAAACTCATCCCCAGTTATAAGATTCATTGAGAAAGAGTAATGCAATGTCTGATGTATGATGTTTGATTTTGTAAACTTGATTTGATGGGCGCGGCCTGGGATGAATGAACCAAGCGTTGGTGAGTAGACAGTAACAGTTGCCGACGATCATGGGCAAGCCCAAACCGAATCTGCTGATTTGTAAAAAAATTAAAAAAATTAAAAAAAAGAATCTGCGGTTATTCAAGAATGAAAATCTCTGTAATTCTGCAGATGAAGTTGATATAGCTTTAAAGAGATTCAACCTTTTTGATAATTTTATTGCAAGGTTCCTCTATCCTCATAAAGATCGCCTGAAAACTCCCTGGCCCTGTCTCTTGCTGTAATTTTGTTTGATACGTGTTTCCGTCTCAATTCTTCAGGGCTGAATCTTGGATTTTCTGCTAACGTTTTCGTCGGAATTCCGCACTCGCAAAATTCGTTTGGGCTTGGTCATGGATATAGAATCGTGCTGAGACCGTTGAGGGTCTTGTTAAACATAATTTATCAAAAACTTTTTTAAAGTAAGAGGTAATGCAAAAATATTAGACCTTCACTTCATATTTTTTCACCTGCCCATTAGGGTCCCAGAATGTGACGTTACATTGTGAAAATAAACATCCTTATTAATGCAACATGCTAGTCGGCTACAGCTTCAGTTTTGTGATATCTCCTTTTCCTTTTTTTTGGCACAAGAGAAGAGAAAGCAAACAGTCCAGTTCTTGCTGCCATATTTGGCACTAACATGCACATAATCCAGATGGAATCGTCTCTATGTTCCAGGTGTTGGCACAGAGTACAAACACTCTTTATTCTTCATGATTTTTCACGAACACAACCCTACATCCCCACGTCACCATGTCAGAGACAGTTTAAACTGACGTGGGCAGGTGATGTGGAATAATCGGCAGGATAAATGGCTTATCATTACACATTCCAGAAAAAAAAAAAGATATTGTAGTATAGTAATACGATCATCTCCAAAAATAAAAATAAAACATTTACCATTGAAGCATGTCTCTTAACGGAAAGGGATAAAGTGCTTCCCTTAAAGTTGTCTGTGAGAAATATGTAAATTACTCATAAACACAATCCAGATATCCAGGTCTACACAACTCTTAATGAGAAAATCTATCAGTAGGTTTCACTGTACAGATCATCTCTTATTACGTAACTCCCATATACACAAAATCGTACCAAAAAAATTATCAGTTTACAACAATTTCGCCCCTATAATCTCACTTGCTCATTGAAAATGTCTTATTCATGGGGTGTGATTTGTTGACATGGGCAGAGTACTATTTTCCATTGTACTTGAGGAACCAGAGAGCAGGGTTAGAGTTAGGTATCAGAGAGCAGGGTTAGAGTTAGGTATCAGAGAGCAGGGTTAGAGTTAGGTATCAGAGAGCAGGGTTAGAGTTAGGTATCAGAGAGCAGGGTTAGAGTTAGGTATCAGAGAGCAGGGTTAGAGTTAGGTATCAGAGAGCAGGGTTAGAGTTAGGTATCAGAGAGCACTGTCATGGAAGAGATCTGTCTTTTTGCTACATCGTGGACATGTAGTCTCCTCTTATCTTAATATGATTTTGTTCAACTGAAGAACTATTATTGTCTTCTAAGGTAGCAGTAAAGCAATCAACTGGTGGATAAAAGAAAATTAAAATTATCCTTTCAGATATACTGAAAATGAAGTAGTTGTGTTTAGTGTTCTAAACAGTCTTATTGAGTGGCTGAGTGTCAACACACAACTGCATAGAAAGGAGACTGGAAGGGAGAACCACAGTCAATCACATAACCGTGATTTAGGGTTTATAAGTTTAAATTGCTTTTAATTTAGTATCCAATTCGTAACATTAACAGCAATCAGAGTATTGACCAACATGTGTGTCCAATGCATTTCCCTTGTTGCTCCATGCGTCGTGTTTGTGTGGCATGAAATTGGCTTGATCAATAAACATCACTCAGTGGCCAAAGTGGAGATTTAAATAAAAAATAGCAAATATTGGTTCTAGCAAGAACACATTTGTCACAGAATTATAGTTAAAAACACTACTTTTTAAACAGTTGGGATGAGGAACCATAGTTAGACCGAAGGGGACAATTGGAGACATTGGAAGGAACAAGTCAGTGTAAATATTAAACAATAATAATTTTTGGATGTAAAATGATCTGTTACTTGTGCTTTTAGACACATCTTGTGAAAAGTGCAAAATTGTTGAAATATTACTGAGCTCTGTAGTAGAAATCTCTCAGGGAGGTTCATATAGAAACATGTTTTGTACATATCTATTATATAAACATGCAACTTTTGATATTGTTAAAGGATAAATACGATGCCTTAACTTCATCTGAATGACCAACATGCTTCTATAAACCCACACGTCGAGAGGTGGATCCCTGTCAACACCACATGAGACCCCCCACCAAAATACCTCAACACCAGACATCCTAACCCACTGCAAAACTTTAAACTGAATCTGACTAAAATTATTTGAACCTCAAACCTAAAACAAATATATTTATTGAGAGGTGTCTAAAAATGTCACCTTAAACAGGCTATGAGAAGCCACACCAAGGTCAGCCAAGGTCAAAGTTTGGATGAGGGCGCACTTGTCCTAATACATTTAACAATAACAATAAACAGGCACAAGTTTCAACCACATGACCTCAAAGTGACCTGCTCTCACACCAGACATGAAACAGTCACAGTCTTAATTTGATAAAAGACGTTTAGTTCACTAGTTCACTGTTCATTCAAGACCTGATACAGCATTTTCCTCTCTCCCTCACAGTCTCTGTCACTCCTTCGAAAATAAACGAAACAGATAAAACCATGACAAAGAGAAACCACCTCCTGAGGAGTCACTGGGAGGTACTAACACAAACATTTCCTCCCACTTGTATCTCACTTCTCTTTGTTATCTATTCATGGGAAGTTTCCCAGTGGGCTGCCGAAGTTGGCCAAAATCTAATCTCCCATCAGTGCTCGGTTAAAGTGGGGCTCAGATCTGTGTGTGGTGGGTGTGTCCTGGGGGCGTGTAGGGGGGCGGGGCAGGGTTGGGCTTGATCCCTCTGCTCTTCATATAGGAGATGAACTGGTCTGGGATCTCTGCTAGCACATCTTTGGCCAGACGAGCCATGCTCAACACATGGTTGCCTGTCCGGTCCATGTAGTCTCGGAACGGGACAAACTACAAGGGAGGAAAGAAGCCAGAGTGGAGGAGAGGGAGAGAAATGTAGAAAGAGGCAGAGAAAGAGTTGAGTAGAAAGATTAGGAATTCTCACCACAAAAAGACGGGTCTATGACTAGACAGGTTAACCTTTTTAACGTTGAACCATTTAACAGCAAAACTCCATATGCTGTGCATATGGAATAAGTGTGAATTTAAATGAGAGAGTTGTTTTGTAGTCTGTACACTATAAATCGATAGAGTTGGCAAGTAATGATGTGGGTCACCTGAACTATGTCTCGCTCTGCCAGCTTTCCTCTGGAGGAAATCCTGATGTCATCTCCATCTAGCTCTACCATGGCTGCAGACAGCACAGCAGACAGACACATGAAGCCACATGTACGTATTAGCGTTCATGAGGGCACAGACACAGTACTTGTTTTCTCTAGATAACTTTTTCATCTCCAAATGGGAACCAAATGATTCATTCCTCAGGTTATGCAGTTCAATCAATATTAATTCTCCTATAAGAATACTGTATGTAAAAAATCCTCCCTCCTAACATTTGCAATCAGATGACTAAAAATAATCCAGTTACTAATCCGTCCAGGGTACTGTGAACCCTGCATTAGCCCAAACATCATCAACAAACTGCACACATCTACTTACTCAGCTCCTGAGTTACCTCACTCATTATGAGGATCACCTAACTTACCTCACTCATTATGAGGATCACCTAACTTACCTCACTCATTATGAGGATCACCTAACTTACCTCACTCATTATGAGGATCACCTAACTTACCTCACTCATTATGAGGATCACCTAACTTACCTCACTCATTATGAGGATCACCTAACTTACCTCACTCATTATGAGGATCACCTAACTTACCTCACTCATTATAAGGATCACCTAACTTACCTCACTCATTATGAGGATCAACATTGGTGGATACATTTTGTTAGCTGTTGCTAAACAGTATCTTATTTGTTTGGAACAAACAAAATATAGTAGATAAGGATATAGACAGTTGTCTGTAGTTAATCTATCATATTTCTTGTTTATATGTACTAAAGCTAAGGTTATGGGTAACTGATAGATGTTGTTAGGAAGTTGCCTCTTTACCATCAAACTCAGCCTGCCCCACTCCCACGATGATGATGGACATGGGGAGCTTAGCGCCCTGTGGAAGAGACACTACTACTTTAATACATACATTCATTCCTATACTTTTTTTTTTTTTACGGATCTTAACAATGTACCAGACATGGGTGTTGAAGTGGTGCACACATGGGTTTGGGGAAATACACATAGAAATTGCATATATATATTTTTTAAAGAAAGTACACATGCCAGACCACAGTGCACTTCTGGACCATCGCTAGGTCCAGAAGTGGTCTTAATCCAGTGGAGATGGTGAAGGATTCTGGTAATTTATCTGCAGCACTTTATCAGCAATGACCCCTCTGCTATGGAAGAATAGTTTGGGGAATTTGCAGAATTGCCTGATGGAAAGGTTGTATGTTTTGGTGATTCCTTAACAGGCATCTGTTGACATCTTATCTGTCTGAAAGGGGACAATGAACAGGACCCAATCTTGATCAGGTGATCCCAGGTGTATTCTGAACCCCAAATCCAATTTTGCACTTTTTCAATCGGCCCGCTCATCTTATATGTTAAAAACCTCTGTATGCTCAGTAAATCCTGACTTTTCCGGAGAGCCTTTAGGCCAGAGGGAGTCCCCTGAGCTGCCAGGTCAGACCAGCACCAGGATCTGGTCCAGCACTGATCTTTGTTACTTAACACTAACCCTAATTATTCAGATTGTTTCTAATAAAGTCATGAAGTAAAATAAGAAACCAAGTGCAAAAATAACAACAATCTACACTAGTAGGACAACATTTAGAAAAACCTGATGACACAGACCCAGACACAGACCCTCACGTGTCTCACAGACACACGTGTCTGCTGAACAGTACTGAGGAAACAGCAAAAACACTTCTGTCACCAGATGGGAATGAGAGGTGTTGATAAAGTGTGATGTTGGGTACTGGAGACTTTGTGGGCCGGGAGTGGAGAGAGAGGAAGGTGGGTCCGACTACACAGCTAGGCGCCCATCTTACCAGAACCCTCCCAGCCACTCCCAACACGCACCAGAACCCTGCAGCCACTCCCAACACGCACCAGAACCCTGCAGCCACTCTACGTGCATCACATCAGCTGCAAACTTTGCTCTGTAGCTATGTTTAACTGCATTGTACCTGTCAAATAAACTAATAAATAAATAAATAATTGTTTACAGGTTTTTTTCAGGTTTACACTTCGTAATTGTTCAGACTTAGTCTAGTCTGTCTAAAGCGCTTCCTTTTGCTACGTATTCTCAGGAAGACAATTTTGTTGAACAAGTACTTTTTTATCTCCAGGACAAGACTTAACATAGCAAGTCAGCCGACCTAATTTGCTACGGGGGCGGGAGCTGCTTCTGCATCTCAGCCTGCGCTGGAACAGATTGACGTGCCCAAATGATCAGTGTTCAACATAGCTCCTGTCAGTCCTCCCACTCACTCACTCACACTCACACACACACACACACACACACACACACACACTCACACACACGAGCCAACGTGCATACTAAGAAACTTGCACACACATACACACCAATGCGTAAAACACAATCCGGTACATACATACAAACACACACGCCACACACATCAAACGGCACCTAAAATAACCCACGCATCATTGCCCCACTTATGCCACCCTCTCCGACTGTGATTGGCAGCTGTGAAGAACGGTAATAAGAAAACAAAACAACGCGTCAATCAACACCAGTTACCGCCACGGTAACCGCACTGCACTCACACCAGATATAAACCGCTCCTGTCCAAAGAAGAAGGGGGAAAAATACCATCCCATAATATTCTGGACACGTAGAATAAAAGATCACCCGTGGCCACTTGGGCTTCCACGCTCATTTGGTATTTACACCTTCTATGGCTCTACTATCTCCAGCAGGCAGATGGTTTATGTGGGGCCTCAGGGCGGACTGTTGTCAGTACAGAGAAGGCTTTTTAATACTAATTAAACTGGTTCCCAGATATTAAGAAGTGAATCAAGAATGGGATTGGAGAAAGCCAGTCTCTGTTCTCTATTAGTGTCAAATCTTAGTTTAGTGCCAGTAGTGTCTTAGTAATAGAACATGGGTGTGTATTCACTATTAAATAGTGAATACACACTTAGGTTTAGGGCAGAGCAGGATGTTCAGTTAGAGCAGTAGGGTTAAGGCAGAGCAGGATGTTCAGTTAGAGCAGTAGGGTTAGGGCAGAGCAGGATGTTCAGTTAGAGCAGTAGGGTTAAGGCAGAGCAGGATGTTCAGTTAGAGCAGTAGGGTTAGGGCAGAGCAGGATGTTCAGTTAGAGCAGTAGGGTTAGGGCAGAGCAGGATGTTCAGTTAGAGCAGTAGGGTTAAGGCAGAGCAGGATGTTCAGTTAGAGCAGTAGGGTTAAGGCAGAGCAGGATGTGCAGTTAGAGCAGTAGGGTTAGGGCAGAGCAGGATGTTCAGTTAGAGCAGTAGGGTTAAGGCAGAGCAGGATGTTCAGTTAGAGCAGTAGGGTTAGGGCAG
Organism: Thaleichthys pacificus; assembly: GCA_023658055.1. Classification (NCBI taxonomy): domain Eukaryota; kingdom Metazoa; phylum Chordata; class Actinopteri; order Osmeriformes; family Osmeridae; genus Thaleichthys; species Thaleichthys pacificus. Next base: position 211,441 of record CM042868.1, on the reverse strand, counting down.
AGCAGGATGTTCAGTTAGAGCAGTAGGGTTAGGGGGAAGGGGAAGAGAAACATGAGCAAGAAGTGAAGGGTGGAGGGAAAGGAGAGAAACCCATGAAAGATGGAAGAGAGGGAAATGAGAAGGTGCAGTAAGAGACAGAGAGAATGAGTTTTAGGAGTGAGTGAGAGAAAAAGAATGGAAAGGAAAGAATGAGAGAAAAGAAATGAGACACTGTAGAGAGGGAAAGAATGAGAGAGGGAGAACAAGAGAAAGTGAAGAGACAGACAAAAAGAGAAAGTGAGAGAATCGTCTCAAGAACAGCTACTAGAGGGAGCATCTCTTCCACTAAATGATGCATAACCCTCACAGCAGCAGAAGAAAGGAGAACAAGTGGGTCAGTGTTCCTGAAACTCCTCTGGGGACAGGATGGGCTAGGGGAAGGTGCACACACTCTCTCTCTCACAAACAAACACACACACACACACACTTACAGAAGCTCACACACACACAAACATAATCCATAAACATACAAACACATGCTTATACAAATACAAATTCAATCATACATGTGAATCTCCACACACTCCAAAACAAACACTTTGACTGTGCAGACATTCCAGCACACTTTCACTACCAAGCACATTACACAACCTCCACCAATGTGTTACATGAAGTAAGAAAAGTCCAATAAACAGAAGCAGTGTAGCACAGTAGTCAGTAACACAGCCAGATGCAGCGGGTATAAGGTAAGGCAGAGTTACGCCAGGTGCAGCGTGGAGGGTGTGGTCAGGTAGCTGGAGCCAGGCAGGAGGGCGGAGCCAAGGCCAGGTAAGATAGAGCAGCAGGCAAGATCTTAAAAGGAAGGTGTGGCTGTTCTAACGGTTTGACTAACAGTCGCAAATTCCCTTTAAATCCAGTTTGCTGGGTGGTCTGGTGCCTCGGGGTGGCACCACTGGCATCTCAGGAGAGCTTTCATGAGGCGCCCCCACAGAGGACAGAAAACATGATGACAGTCTGCTATCCAGAACAGTTGTTCCACAGCTCAGAGACAGAGAATGGCTATGTCAACTTAGAAGGTCAGACCAATATGTGAAGAGTTGGCAGTTGACATTATAAATCGATAAGTCATTCTGTCACTTTATTTCAGACCTCTTTTTTTCCCCTTTTTCAATGTCCCCTCTTCGTTGACTTTCTATTTCATTCCTCCTCCACACATACGTCCTCCCTCACTCCATTTAGCTGTCTTTGTCTTTCATTACACCCCCCGATGCTCTTTCTTTATTTGTCCTCTTCTCTCACTCTTTAATCTTCCTTCTCTCACTCCCTCTTTATCCTACCTTCTCTCGCCTTTCTTTTTTTGATTTTTTTGACAGTTTTTCAAACATAACTTTGAAACCAATGTTTAGCCTGACATTGGTGTTTTCACTACCAAGGTACGTTGCCTCTAACGTCTGAGTTCAGCAGTGCTGCTGGTGTCTGATACTCACGTTGACGATGGCCTCCTTGGTTTGGGCCATGTCTGAGATGACGCCATCTGTGATGATGAGAAGCACAAAGTACTGGGAACCATCCTGAACTGCCGCTGCATATCTGTGGGAAAACACACACACACATGCTCACACACACATGCTCACACACACACACACACACACACACACACACTCTCACACACACACACAGACAGCTCAAAATGTGGTCTTTCAACCTCTATTTGACGATTGTCAGATTGTCAGATCCTTAATCACCATTAATTGAATAATTTCTCATTATCCTATCACAAAAGAACGCTATGACCTAGGACTCAAATAAATGTGATTATGACGCTAGCTTCTCTCTGTTCATGCCCTCGCTCCAGCTAGCATCCTCTTTTCAAACCTATTCAGATGCTAAGTGATGCGATAACTGTCGGCTCGTCTCGCTTTTTAGGGGAATTTAGAAACATGGGAATTTTATAGCACTATCTACCTTCTATTTCATTCCACTCCAATTAACCCTCACCTCCACCTGCACTTCACCTCTGTCTTTTAGAATGTATGGGAGCCTTCATCACTGCTGGGTTAGGGTAACCCTGCCCCTACCCCTGCTGCAACTTAGAAAGTCTAATTCAGCTCTATCAGGATGACATTCTTAACCACCGCTGAGGAGGGAGTCATATAGCTATAGAATCAAAGGACAAAGAGAGTGAGAGAGAAAGGGCTTATCTAACTGAATGAAGGAGAGCAAGATAGAGATACTCTTTTCTCTAATCTGATTTCAGTATGAATACATGTTGTATCCTGTTATTTTGCGCCCAGTAAAAGGCGGCCAGTGATCCAGAACGCCGGGAGCTGGAGGGCTGGGAGACTGAGGGGCTAGGACACAGCGATAGCTAACAGCTAAGAAAAGCTGTGTGAGTCATGTTATGATAGCCAGAGATGGCAAAAGTACACATATCCTTCACTCAAGTAGAAGTACAGATATTCATGGGTTAGGGTTACACGTTTTCACTCAAGTTAAAGTAAAGAAGTGTGGGCTCTGACATATACCTAAGTAAAATGTAGCCATTACTACTACCTGTTTTAGTGTCATGCTGGTAACTGGCCCTCACATCATATTAATACATTAGTACAAAAATACACTATAGACACGCAGCACATTTGCCAGGAATCCTTTTTGATGGTGACAATTTTGAACATCTCCCTAATTTATGGCCATGGGTGATCAGTAATATCTCTATTGTCAGTCATGTCGACATTGCTAACTCGCTCCGTCTCATCCATAATGTACCTTTTATTTTATTTTTCCTACCTTTCAAAACAAAAACAAAAAAATTCACACAAAAAATTCAACCTATCAAAAGTTTGTTTTCAACGTTTGTTTTCACACACAGTGAAAGGAGACAGGAGAGTAGAGAAGCCTAAAACAGAGCTGAGTAAAGAAAGCAGAGTACAATAGAGTAGAGTATAGTAGAGTCGTTATCAAGTAATCATCAACGATGCAAGCCTATTTTTTTTTAAGAAATCGAAAATATAGTTTAAATCGTTCAAAACCTTTTTTTCTAAACTTTTGTTAGAATTTTTTTTTGTTGAAAATATTGCATCGTCGATGAGTACTTGATGATGACTACTATACTAACTCTACTGTACTCTATTGTAATCTGCTCTGATAGTACTGATACCAGAAAAATCTACTTAAGTAACTGGTTACTTCCCATCTCTGATGATAGACAGACGGCTGAGCGGTTAGGGAGTCGGGCTATTAATCAGAAGGTTGTTGGTTCGAATCCCGGCTGTGCAAAATGACGTTGTGTCCTTGGGCAAGGCACTTCACCCTACTTGCCTCGAGGAGAATGTCCCTGTACTTACTGTAAGTCGCTCTGGATAAGAGCGTCTGCTAAATGACTGAATGTAAATAGGCTAGTGCTGTTGATGAGTCATGATCAAGCTCCTCTGTCAGGGAGAGAGGATCGGCCTCTCTTCGGTATTGGTCCAGGGTGACTGATTCACAGCATTACTTTGTTCATTGATACGATTACAAGAGTGTATACAATGTTTTCAAAAGTGTCTAAATTTATTGAATCAATCCTGTGTCATGTTTATGGTGATTTAACAATGAATAATTCATAGATGAAAATGAATAAATCTTAAATTTGTGTTGCAGTTAATCGTTTTTGAGAAGGAAAGACAAACTGTAAGAACATTTAAAAAAATTAAATGTAAATTCCATGGCACATAATTGTAATGTTCTTAGCGTTATGCTGTACTTTAAGTTACTGTATGCCTGAAGCAGGTGCAGGTTGTGTTTATGACCTTACCTGGCAACATGGTTCACAACAGGGGCGAAGTTGGTTGGACCGTAGAGTTGGACGGTCTTTAGACTCTGGTGGTAGGCCTCCAGGATTCCCTCTATGCCGTTACAGTAGGGGTTGTCCATGTTGCCATTCTGGAGAGGACAAACATTGTTTGAGTTCAGTCTGATAAAAGGTGATGTCTTGTTCCCCTCATAATAATGCGGCAGGTTGAAGACAGACTTTCATATCAAAGAAACATAGATACAACACACTCACACTAGTTACTTACCAGGGGGAACTCATGGGACACCCTCCCATCAGGGGGCAGCTTGGCCCCGAAGCCCAGGGCAGGGAACATCTTATCACTGTCATAGTCCTGGATGATCTCGCCCACAGCCTTCAGGGCCATGGCGTAGGCGTTCATCTGGTACGGGTTCATGTAGTGAAGGGAGGTGGACTGCGACGGGTTACCTGAGTGGGTTAAAGGTCAGGAGGTAATGTCAAGCTGAGGTCAATAAGAAGTAGTTGTGTGGAGTTCCTCCAGAAGATGCGGAGATGAGGATATTCAGATCAGCGGTGGGACCTTGAATGCAGTGGTGAGCATTCACAAACGAATGAATGTCGTTTCCAACATCAGCAAAACATTAGCAGGCAAAATCAATACCCCATGACCTCTACAAACTACAGTCGGTTAGAAGGGAAGAAAGCTTTGAAAGAATTGCATCTAAACTATAGCAACTGTTTTGTGAGCAAGCCTGCCATCAGTACTGAATGGGGTGTGTCCATATCATGTAGGACTATTATCCTTCTGGGATTATAAATATGATTATTCAAGGGGGACTTTGCAGGTCTATATTATATGGACCTCAAAGTATCCTGTGAAGCAACACAACATCTTGGATTAATTGCAGGTCATGCTGAGCAGTGGAAAGGCTGCATACTGCTCCAAATAACAGGCGTTTAGGATCCCTTCCTCAACCCTTTGGGAAGTAAATCCCCATTTAGTCTCTAACTGCCATAGAAAAGCTTGACTCTTAGCCATAATTACTGGCTGTAAGTAGAGTCATTAGCCATAAGTGTGGCTTTCAGCCTGGGGTCCTTCTGTGAAGCTGAGGGCTTGTGCAGCCATCTCATCCGAGCCGAGTCACAGCGTGTGACCAGGCGCACAGGAACAAAGACTACACTATATCCGTAACCCTCTGCCTAAACCTAACCTAACCCTAGTCTATCCATAACCCTCTGCCTAACCCTAACCTAACCCTAGTGTATCCATAACCCTCTGCCTAACCCTAACCCTATGTCTATCCATAACCCTCTGCCTAACCCTAGTGTATCCATAACCCTCTGCCTAAACCTAACCCTAGTGTATCCATAACCCTCTGCCTAATCCTAACCCTAGTGTATCCATAACCCTCTGCCTAACCCTAGTCTATCCCTAACTCTTCCATCCTGGTTATGTATATTTGAACAGGTGCACAGGATGAGGGGTGTGTGGATAGCCAGGTAGAGACAGAGACAGGGGAGAGTTGGAATATGTGTGTGAGAGAGAGATAAACACAAAGGGTTAATTTAACCCTAGACTGAGAGGGTAACCCTAACCCTGGACTGAGAGGGTAACCTACCCTGGACTGAGAGGGTAACCCTAACCCTGGACTGAGAGGGTAACCGACCCTGGACTGAGAGGGTAACCCTAACCCTGGACTGAGAGGGTAACCCTAACCCTGGACTGAGAGGGTAACCCTAACCCTGGACTGAGAGGGTAACCCTAACCGTGGACTGAGAGGGTAACCCGAACCCTGGACTGAGAGGGTAACCCGAACCCTGGACTGACGGCAGTGAGATCAGAGCATCTCCATTCATCCCCAGCACACATCCCCTTTAGAATCACTCACCATTAGAAGCAGTGAAATCGATGGCCACAGTGAAATTGATCTGTGTTCTGAAATTGGGATGGAGAGAAGATCAAGTAAAAACTGATCACACACACACACACAAACACACATACAGTATGGTACGTACACACACACATACTGACACACACACACACATATTGACAAACATATACAAATGCAGTCCATATCACATATGAATTCAATTACTAATGATTTACTCCTGATAGAGGTGTTCTTGTGAACATGTGTGTGTGCCCTTGTATCAAGACACTTTTCATCGAGCACATTTCATACACAAGGCAGACTTCATGTAGCCTGGCTCTGCCCTCCTACGTACTTCCGCTCAATTATCATTTTGCTTCTGTACTAGGTCTGGCCATGAGGTACGTAAGTCAGATGTCTCAGGTTAATTTTCTACCGCCCAAACAGCGAACAGAGGGAGTGGCTGAGAACGATGACGTTGATGTTGTGCGCTAGTTTGTGTTGTAGTTCAGTAATGGCGGCAGAGAAAGATGCGAGCGAAGCCATTGGGTCCGTTGTGGCAACGCTGCCGAATATCCAACAGCTAAAGCCGGAGCAAGAACAAGTATTGCTGAGTTTTGTTGGTGGCCATGATGTTGTGGCCCTCCTCTCCACGGGGTTCGGGAACAGTTTGATTCTCCAGCTATGGCAGCTAGCTCTCTTACAGTAGTGGTGAAGGAGTTGGCTAAGGCGAACGCTAGCGATTGGTTATGGCAGATCAGAGTGGCTCTAGGCAGATCCAATAGTTTTAAACTTCAACAGAGTACCTGCCTACAAGGAAGTTAACGCTTGTCAATGGAGCGAGCCCAGACCCTCTGTACAAATGAAATGTACGAGTCTGGTTAGGACCAGGCTAGAGTCTGGTTAGGACCAGGCTAGAGTCTGGTTAGGACCAGGCTCGACTTCATGTGCTTCACATAACAACATGTCATACAATGAAACAAGATTTTAAAAAGAATGTGTAAAAATGAATTATTAATTTACATTAATGAGAACAATTCTAAGTGCAAGTTTTGTAATATATCAGAAAGCAATGGTGAACATAAATGTTTTTAGTCTGGAATAAAACGTAGTCAATGTTGGATCAAGTCTTAAATCTTGCATTGTAGCTAAATGCTTCTTTTCCATGTTTTGTTTTAAACTCTGGGGACAGTGAATAGACGGATCCCAGATGACCTGAGGGGTCTAGAGGCAGAGGACCTGAGGGGTCTAGAGGCAGAGGACCTGAGGGGTCTAGAGGCAGAGGACCTGAGGGGTCTAGAGGCAGAGGACCTGAGGGGTCTAGAGGCAGAGGACCTGAGGGGTCTAGAGGCAGATGACCTGAGGGGTCTAGAGGCAGAGGACCTGAGGGGTCTAGAGGCAGAGGACCTGAGGGGTCTAGAGGGTTCATTTTGTAAAAGCATTTCAGAGATGTATTTTGGCCCCAAACCATTTAGTGATTTATAGGTGAGCAGCAGTGTTTTAAATCAATTCTCTGACACACCGGGAGCCAATGCAGAGATTTGAGAATTGGTGTAATGTGCTCAAACTGTTTTGTCTTTGTTAGCAGCAGCATTCTGACTGAAGCTAGCTAATACCAACTGTATCATCTGCCTTTCTTACAGACAGCAGGAGAAGGAGGGGAAGGAGGGGAAGGAGGGGAAGGAGGGGAAGGAGGGGAAGGAGGGGAAGGAGGGGAAGAGGAACATGCACTAAACTGAATGACAAGCAATTAAACTGATGGAGCCCTTATGAACAAATCCTAATTCAATTTTCTCCATGATGAAACGCTTTCACTGCAATAATGTTCGTGAGCGAGACATGGCTTTTTAGAGAAGGATAAACGCAAACCATTAGCTATTCAGTCAGAGACAAGAGGGGGGGGGGGGGGAGATAAGACTGCAAAACTCATAGCCCGGCTGGAAAATACATTTCTTTATGGTTTTATGTCTTTTTCCTATGAGTGGAAATCCCAATGTATTGGTATAAAATATGGAGTATGAAGTAATGTCCTGGGAATTATGTTGATTTCCTCCTTGTTTAAATTATTTGACTAACTATGGTTTGACAGTTTGTCTGTCAAACTGACCTGCTTTCATTTTTCCCTCCCTCCCTCCCTCCCTCCCTCCCTCCCTCCCTCCCTCCCTCCCTCCCTCCCTTCCCCTCCCCTCCCGCCCACTGGCTCCTGAGAGACCCTTCTCTTTCACGGTGTCTGAACTGTTCATCAAGAGCCCTTCAGTTTGAGTGTGTGTGTGCGGGTGGATGGGTGTGGTTGTGTTGAGTCCATATTGTGTGTAACATCTGTTTATGGTGACGTATTTTGACACTGATTCTAGTATTTGCACTAAATCCGGTACTTCTGCTCGAGTGGCAATTTCCTCTACTGAGCCTGGAGCTTAATCAGTTTACTGTGTCTGCACCTGCTTTCACTTGCCAGCTAACACACATACACCTAAACACCTTTGTCTTATTCCTATTTACAACAATAAAGCTAAACCTTAAATCTCGGCAAGTAGAATTAAACTCATCTACATTCCACAATCTAGGCTGTCTTAATGACTGCTTGTCATTTACTCTAAATACATTAGATTTTTCCTTGTTCCTAACATCCTAAAATAACTGTCACTTCTGCTACAGCGTCCTTCAGACCCCCCTGACCCCTGACCTCTGCTCCTCCCCCTGACCCCTGACCTCTGCTCCTCCCCTGGTTCTATGCAACGCACCATAATAGTGACTCACAGAAAAAGAGAGCAAGCACAATCTTGCCAGGATACGGGTATATAAGTATATATAACAGTCTGAATAAACTCACGCCCGTCTACGGTCATATTCAATGTTTAGGGTGGTTTTCAATTGATATGTAATGGTCAGAAGTCAAAATCTTAGTAACCAAGTATCTTCTTGAAAGCTGTTATTATTCTGATAATCATTGGTGAAAAACAATGTGTCTGGGATGTGCAGTAATATCTCAACACCAATGTTCAGTAATATCTCTCACCTTAACTGTCATTCCAAATAGCTGCAACAAGCAGAGTTTTCTCTAGCTGTCAGGTTGAACTGATACTTCTGAAGGTTAGAACCCTTTGCCCCGGGGGTTGCCAAACGTGGCCAAAGCTTCCAGATGTGTCACGCTCGTCAAATATGCATGTCAACATCTACCACGGTCAGAATGTCGAACAGACAGCGATAACAGCGAGATGTCGGACAGGGTGATTGAGGGCTGATCAAAGTGCTGTCCCTGCCGCCTGGAGCAGCTCACCTCAAAATACAAAGTTTGTCAGTTGGTTTTTGATCCTTAGAAGAGACAGGCTCCGCAGGCCTAATTGGATGTGAAAGACTGACATGATCTCTCCAGTTTTGGGGAAATTGAGGGATATTAATAGAACCAAACTTCTAGACCATAAGACAACCTTCTATTAAGTAACTTATAGCATGTGATTGACGGTTAGGGTGACCAGAAGCATGACCCTGAACAGGAGGACACTTGGGTCAAAAAGGAGGACAACACCAAAAAGTTGTTGGGGGGGGGGGGGGGGGGGGGGGAATAGTTGAAATAGTTTTAAAAACTATTTCAATTGTAATACAAATTCAAATATATTTGGTCAGCTCAGCAGCCGTTTTTTTTTATCATCAGCTGTTGTTGTGTTCGGAGCAAAAAAATGATGTCAAGGAAGAGTGCCCGGCAGAACTAGCATTATCTGTGCCGTTGCCCAGCGCTCTGGGTTGAACGACGTCTGATGTTAAGGCATGTTTCTTCTATGTGTTCACGGTCGTTCTGTAAATGTAGACAGCAGCGTATGTATGACGTAGCCAGCACATGGAGCCTTGTTTACGTTTTTAACCAATGATATAGGGTTAGAACCTAATTTAAGCCTATCAGATATTAATCAGACACCGCTTTAAGCCAATCATTTGTTAGACTGCGTTCCAGCAAAATATTCTAGAGCGCGGCTCTTTAGGGCCCAGTGCAACTCGAAAAAGGAGGACAAACATGCGTCCGGCTTGATGCTGCGCCGGACACCGGACAGGGCATTGAAAATCCGGACTGTCCGGCCTAAATCCGGACGTCTGGTCACCCTATTGACGGTAGTTTGCCCAATTTTAAGCACACACACACACGTGGACTGGACACACACATGTATACTAAGGTTAACATTCTTTTTTCCATCTTTCCTCCTCACTCACCCTCCTTTGATGTAGTCCAGAAAAGTGCACTCCGCTTCGACTGAGAACGAGAGCAGAGTCACCTGTGATTGAGAAAAACAACATCTGTTTACTCCCTCAGAGACAAGAGTCTCGCTATCAAATTCCCCCGATCAACGTCCTCACTCGCTAGCTCAATGTTACATCGTGACTGATGAGTTAATTTAGGCCGCTTGAGAAAACAGACAATCGGATGTATTTGTTAAAAGCTGGCTGGGTGTGTGGAAAGCGAGAGGGGCAAGAGAGAGAGGGAAAGAGAAAGCAAGAGTTAGTAAGAGAAAAAGGGAAAAAGTAGAGGAAGGTTGTTGAAAAAAAGAGGATGCAAGCATGGTCCCTCAATCGATCATCACATTAGCCATCTCCACAATGCTACATGCTATCATAAAGACAGGTTATCACATTAGCCACCTCCACAATGCTACATGCTATCATAAAGACAGGTTATCACATTAGCCACCTCCACAATGCTACATGCTATCATAAAGACAGGTTATCACATTAGCCACCTCCACAATGCTACATGCTATCATAAAGACAGGTTATCACATTAGCCACCTCCACAATGCTACATGCTATCATAAAGACAGGTTATCACATTAGCCACCGTCACCGCTTGCTAACAAGCTTATTCTCTGATCCCTCTGCGCAGAGCTTTCATATCCTTCCCACTGTCCTCCTACGCTTCCCTGCCACTGTCAAAGTTCACCAAGTCAGTGCCTTCCACATCCATAATCTGGTTCCTCTCCCATCTTTGTCTTTGTTTTCCATTCCACTTGTTAGCTTTCTTAAACTTGACATCACATGTCAGTGTTAACAAAAAAGAACATGCCCCTAAGTAGTTGTCAATGCAAAGGGTTGTTCTGAATGACTGGAGGATCAAGGCACAATTGTCTTTAGAAAGCTGCTCCAACAAATAAATAAATCAAATTACTTGCACTTGTATTTCTTCCTTCCTTTTTTATACTTTTAATTAGTAAGCTGGTGAGGGGAGATACCAATTAATGAGGAAAAGCTACATTCACACTCATAATGAAAGCACTGCGAACCTTCTCCAAGAGTTGGCAATGCCATGGTAATTATCAGAATGGGGAAGGGGGAAGAAGGGGGGAGGAGAAGAAAGGGGGGAGGAGGAAGAAAAGGAAGGGTGGAGGAGGAAGAGAAGGAAGGGTGGAGGAGGAAGAGGAGGAAGGGTGGAGGAGGAAGAGAAGAAAGAAGGGTGGAGGAGGAAGAGAAGAAAGGGTGGAGGAGGACGGGTGGAGGAGGAAGAGAAGAAAGGGTGGAGGAGGAAGAGGAGGAAGGGTGGAGGAGGAAGAGGAGGAAGGGTGGAGGAGGAGGACAAGGGATAGGAATGGCAGCTGTTCTGCTCCACTGTGACAAGCTTACTCACCGTTCCCGAATGTACATACTTCTTTTTCTTCATTTTCTTTTTGGGATTCATCACCTATAAAAAAGACAAAACAAATCCACAGTGAGTATGGTGTTCATCAGATGTATCTGAATTCAGATGAACAGTTTTGAAGTTCTCCGTGGGGCAGAAGTTCCTTCCAAGGAGCCAAATAAAGGAACAATATGACCAACTATCCTGTGTATGTGCTGCGGCTGTGTCATTTACAGCACCACCGTTACAGCTGAACGCAGACAGGATGAGTGGTACACACCACCGTTACAGCTGAACGCAGACAGGATGAGTGGTACACACCACCGTTACAGCTGAACGCAGACAGGATGAGTGGTACACACCACCGTTACAGCTGAACGCAGACAGGATGAGTGGTACACACCACCGTTACAGCTGAACGCAGACAGGATGAGTGGTACACACCACCGTTACAGCTGAACGCAGACAGGATGAGTGGTGGATAAATCTATATTATTGACAGAGTTGAGGAGGGAAGATGGATGAGAGGTACATGTCTGCATGTACAAGTGTGTGAGTGTGTGTTTGTGCGTACATGTCTGCATGTACAAGTGTGTGAGTGTGTGTTTGTGCGTACATGTCTGCATGATGGGGATACTAAGCGCACACTTGAAGGATTAGTAGTTTCATGCCACATATTGACTTTTAATGACAGCTGATTGTTGACTGTGCTCAATAAATGCTAAAACGAACCTAAAACAATATAGCTGTAAAACCTACAGAGACACAGATCACAGACCTTACACAACAAGCAAGGTTTCTGTACTGTACTTTGTACACAGTTAACACAATTGTTTTTCTATAGGACACACAAATGTCTTTTGGTTCTTACTCTGGGCATGCCTGTGGATTGTATCCATATCTGAAGCACACTATTCTTAAAAGTTAAGCTGTGTAGAGCCAGAGAATGTTGTCAAAGAATGTTGATGGATAGGAAAGTTACAGCAAACTACAAGAATCAAAGTTGGACCTTACCTGCCCCTCCTATCAATCACATGAACAAAAGCCTGTTCTCACCTGAAGATCAAATATGCCTTGTCTCATTAGCTCCATACAGCTAGCAACCATAGCAACCATGAAAGTGACAGAGCCTAATTTAAAATGGAGAGAAAGCAATTTGTTTGACACACAGTAAAGACTTGCTGATGCAAAAAAAAAAAAAAAAAAGAAGAAAGAAAGAAAGAAAGTGCAGGAGGTTCTTGTCAGCTAGTGACTAATAGAAGAGGGGTTGGTGTTCAGGGGCCCTGGGCTGAGGAGAAACCTGTGTCTCTCTATTATTATGTGGCTTTCTGACTGTCCGAGCAACAATACTGTTTACGATAAGGTCTGTGTAACAAACCATAATAGAACTAACTAACAATGGCTGCTTGCAATGTTTGGGGCTATCTCGTTGTTATGATCAGTGACCTATGCTCTTTTGTAATGCTCTCTCTTGGAAGTCGCTTTGGATAAAAGCGTCTGCTAAATGCATAAATGTAAATGTAAATAAATAAATTATTTGGTACAAGATGCTAATTCATAACCTAGGATTGCTGAAAAGGTTATGCATTTTGTTGAATGCATTTTAAACTGCTGCCATACCACATTCTATTACACTCAAATAAGTATTAAGTGGTAATGCTTCCACTACGCATCAATCACAACCATGTGACCTGATTGCTTCCCTGCCGCTCTGCCTGAGGACGTGATCAGTATCCTAGACGTGTTTATTCAATCAGCCTGTCGTCCCTGGTTAGCATGCAGAGAGGATGTGAGGTTGAGGAGGAAGAGGAGCGGGTGAGGTGGTATACCGCCAAGACGGATTGTGGGAAATAACCATAACAATCCCTGGGAACGCTATGCTGTTAATCCCATTTCACACTCCGGCTAATGGCCCTGTCCGTTTATGTGTGTGTCAGCACACACTACACTGCCACTGTGTGCAGTGTGTGTGTCAGTACACACTACACTGCACTGTGTGCAGTGTGTGTGTCACTGTAAGTACACTGCAGTGTGTGCTGTGTGTGTTCACATCAAGCAGAAACCAAGTGCAGGTTGGGAAGACAATAATGCAAAGCCATCTAACTCTAGATATGTAACCACACACACACACACACACTCTAGATATGTAACCACACACACACACACACACTCTAGATATGTAACCACACACACACACACACACTCTAGATATGTAACCACACACACACACACACACTCTAGATATGTAACCACACACACACAACACACACACACACACACACTCTAGATATGTAACCACACACACACACACACACTCTAGATATGTAACACACACACACACACACACCACACTCTAGATATGTAACCACACACACACACACACACTCTAGATATGTAACCACACACACACACACACACCTAGATATGTAACCACACACACACACACACTCTAGATATGTAACCACACACACACACACACACTCTAGATATGTAACCACACACACACACACACACTCTAGATATGTAACCACACACACACACACACACTCTAGATATGTAACCACACACACACACACACACACTCTAGATATGTAACCACACACACACACACACACACTCTAGATATGTAACCACACACACACACACACACTCTAGATATGTAACCACACACACACACACACACTCTAGATATGTAACCACACACACACACACACACTCTAGATATGTAACCACACACACACACACACACTCTAGATATGTAACCACACACACACACACACACTCTAGATATGTAACCACACACACACACACACACTCTAGATATGTAACCACACACACACACACACACTCTAGATATGTAACCACACACACACACACACACTCTAGATATGTAACCACACACACACACACACACTCTAGATATGTAACCACACACACACACACACACTCTAGATATGTAACCACACACACACACACACACTCTAGATATGTAACCACACACACACACACACACTCTAGATATGTAACCACACACACACACACACACTCTAGATATGTAACCACACACACACACACACACTCTAGATATGTAACCACACACACACACACACACTCTAGATATGTAACCACACACACACACACACACTCTAGATATGTAACCACACACACACACACACACTCTAGATATGTAACCACACACACACACACACACTCTAGATATGTAACCACACACACACACACACACTCTAGATATGTAACCACACACACACACACACACTCTAGATATGTAACCACACACACACACACACACTCTAGATATGTAACCACACACACACACACACACTCTAGATATGTAACCACACACACACACACACACTCTAGATATGTAACCACACACACACACACACACTCTAGATATGTAACCACACACACACACACACACTCTAGATATGTAACCACACACACACACACACACACTCTAGATATGTAACCACACACACACACACACACTCTAGATATGTAACCACACACACACACACACACTCTAGATATGTAACCACACACACACACACACTCTAGATATGTAACCACACACACACACACACACTCTAGATATGTAACCACACACACACACACACACTCTAGATATGTAACCACACACACACACACACACTCTAGATATGTAACCACACACACACACACACACTCTAGATATGTAACCACACACACACACACACACACTCTAGATATGTAACCACACACACACACACACTCTAGATATGTAACCACACACACACACACACACTCTAGATATGTAACCACACACACACACACACACTCTAGATATGTAACCACACACACACACACACACACACTCTAGATATGTAACCACACACACACACACACACACACTCTAGATATGTAACCACACACACACACACACACTCTAGATATGTAACCACAGGTGCAGACACACACACACACACACTCTAGATATGTAACCACAGGTGCAGACACACACACACACACTCTAGATATGTAACCACAGGTGCAGACACACACACACACACACTCTAGATATGTAACCACAGGTGCAGACACACACACACACACTCTAGATATGTAACCACAGGTGCAGACACACACACACACACACTCTAGATATGTAACCACAGGTGCAGACACACACACACACACACTCTAGATATGTAACCACAGGTGCAGACACACACACACACACACTCTAGATATGTAACCACAGGTGCAGACACACACACACACACACACTCTAGATATGTAACCACAGGTGCAGACACACACACACACACACACTCTAGATATGTAACCACAGGTGCAGACACACACACACACACACTCTAGATATGTAACCACAGGTGCAGACACACACACACACACACTCTAGATATGTAACCACAGGTGCAGACACACACACACACACTCTAGATATGTAACCACAGGTGCAGACACACACACACACACACTCTAGATATGTAACCACAGGTGCAGACACACACACACACACACTCTAGATATGTAACCACAGGTGCAGACACACACACACACACACACTCTAGATATGTAACCACAGGTGCAGACACACACACACACACACTCTAGATATGTAACCACAGGTGCAGACACACACACACACACACTCTAGATATGTAACCACAGGTGCAGACACACACACACACTCTAGATATGTAACCACAGGTGCAGACACACACACACACACACACTCTAGATATGTAACCACAGGTGCAGACACACACACACACACTCTAGATATGTAACCACAGGTGCAGACACACACACACACACACACTCTAGATATGTAACCACAGGTGCAGACACACACACACACACACTCTAGATATGTAACCACAGGTGCAGACACACACACACACACACTCTAGATATGTAACCACAGGTGCAGACACACACACACACACACTCTAGATATGTAACCACAGGTGCAGACACACACACACACACACTCTAGATATGTAACCACAGGTGCAGACACACACACACACACACTCTAGATATGTAACCACAGGTGCAGACACACACACACACTCTAGATATGTAACCACAGGTGCAGACACACACACACACACACACACACTCTAGATATGTAACCACAGGTGCAGACACACACACACACACACACACTCTAGATATGTAACCACAGGTGCA
>CM042868.1:147500-190000 GCA_023658055.1 Thaleichthys pacificus | reverse complement strand
ATTTATACACAGCTGGGGGGTGGGGTGCAGAGGTTGAGAGAGGGGGAGAGGAGGACGAAAGACTCAAACCTGTCAAAGTCCCCATTGCAAAGCGCTCTGACTGGGATGGTGAAGGACTGCCACACCGGGTTCAGAGTGCTCTTCACCACCTCTGTTTTATGGCAGATAGTAAACCTGGGGTGGAGAGAGAGAAGGAGAGAGGAAAGGGAGAAAGGAAAGAGAGTGGTTGTGAGGAGAAGTGGAAAATGGTAAGAAGAATAGCAAAGGGAAAAAGATCACAGAACACAGAAATGTCAAAGGAGGGAGAGAGAAGTTAGACAGGGTGGATAACAGAGAAATTATTAGTAGAGAGACACATGGACAGAGATTGAAAGATCTCATTGCAATTCACAGAAATGTAGACTTGTCTAAATGAGCTTTCTATAACAACCATCTTTCCACTGCCCTTTCCACATGCCCGCTCTCGCATCCCTCTCGCATCTCGCACAGATATCGGACATTTGCATTGTGTTGTTTTCATAGTTTGACACATCTGCTAAATTGAGCCTCTCTACACACACACACACACACACAGAGCTCATTTCCCCGTGGCAGCAGGATTACTCCCCCTCCACTAGCCCCCCTGAGCCATTAAAACTGAACAAGTCCTGTAGCCACACATCGCCTTAATTTGTGTCTCTCTCCGGCACTGATGGTAGCTACACACTTTTAGTGCATCTGCAGGGTCCATTTCCCACCCGGCCAGTGTCAGGCTAACAGTTAACGAAGTGCTTGGATAAACAGGCTCTGCCGGGGCCCTGGGGCCTCCAGGGAGCCAGGAAGCAGGAAGAGGTGCCGGGGCCTGGGGCCTCCGGGGAGCCAGGGAGCAGGAAGAGGTGCCGGGGCCTGGGGCCTCCAGGGAGCCAGGGAGCAGGAAGAGGTGCCGGGGCCTGGGGCCTCCGGGGAGCCAGGGAGCAGGAAGAGGTGCCGGGGCCTGGGGCCTCCGGGGAGCCAGGGAGAGGCTTGGGAGGCATGCCACGCTCCCTGGACGTTTGGTGTGAGAGCCTGGGGGTTCTATATTTATGAGACCACAAAGTGTTTTCGTACTGTATGTTTCCTTAATCGTATCAGGCTGGTATTTGTCTCTCTGTTGCTTGGTAACATGGCAGGATGGATGATGCAGTTCAGTGTGTGTGTGTGTGTATGTGCACCATATGTCAGTGCGCAATGCCTCAAAGTATCTCCAGCCAGCACCAGATGTGATGTATGTCCAGATGTACTTACTGCACCTTCCTTCAGACACCACCCCCTATTATCTCTCCATCTCTTTCCAGAGACATTTATTCTGATCTACATGGGGTCAGTGACAGGTGATGCCCAAAGAATCCATTTGCACATGGTATGAATCTCCATGTTCTGGTACTTGCTCTGTCCCCTTGATAGTGTTGTACATCCTGTATGAAGTGGTTCAGTTGGGAATGACTGTAACACATGCATGTTATGGTTGTGTGTTTGTAGGGGGGGAGGAAGCCTCACAGGCCCTAAATCTGTCCTTGGCTGGAACAGTCTATGCAGACAACTTTGCAGAATGAGCACTTAACGACAGATCAAAAAGTTGTGTTTTGGGTTTTTTTTTGATGGTGAGGCAGTACTGTCTGGAAATCTGGAAAACATACTGGAAAGATGAGTGCATGGTTGTGTGGGGAGGGGTGTGTTGTGCTGATTGGTAGCTGTAGACCTGTGCTGAATGGGTGCTGTAGACCTGTGCTGAATGGGTGCTGTAGACCTGTGCTGAATGGGTGCTGTAGACCTGTGCTGAATGGGTGCTGTAGACCTGTGCTGAATGGGTGCTGTAGACCTGTGCTGAATGGGTGCTGTAGACCTGTGCTGAATGGGTGCTGTAGACCTGTGCTGACCCTAACCCTAACCCTGTGCTGAATGGGTGCTGTAGACCTGTGCTGAATGGGTGCTGTAGACCTGTGCTGAATGGGTGCTGTAGGGATTGTGGAGATGTTTTCCCTGCAGTTCTTCTGTTCACTACCTACACTACAGTATCAGTAGGGTTGGGTACCGAAACCCGGTTCCACTATGGAACCGGTTCCTACGCATCCGGTAGGAACCGAACCCAATTAGAACACACATTTCGGTTCCTCATTTTGGTTCCACTTAATGTGTCGCCTGAAATATTTTCCCTTTGTCGCTCCGAAACAGACGTAAAATATTCACACTTTCTCTGTAGTCGACCGTTAGCTAGCCACCGTTAATGTAATGTCTTCTTTCAAAATGCCATATTTTCCCTCTGGGATCACCAAAACGGCCGGTAAAGCATATTAACCATTCACTGCACGTGATCGCTAGTAAACATATTACACTTGCTCTGCTAATCTATCGTTAGCTAGCTAGCTTTTAGTGCATTTAAAATGCCTAAAGCGAAGCGGTCGAAAGTGTGGCTGTATTTCACAGCCAAGGATTCCGACAAGCACGTCAAATTTATATAAACATGCGGTGGCACACGGATACTTCTTATAGCAGAGGGATGCACCGTGTCCGACAGCTTGCAGACATCAGTCCCTGGTCCCGGGACAGCTCCCAAATTTGTCTGCCCTTTCAAACTCATACCTGTGTGTACAGGCCTCTTCGACACTGAGAAAGTTTTCTCCTGTGCAGGACATGCCATAAGGCAGGAGAGGTGTGTCCTGTGCAGGACATGCCATAAGGCAGGAGAGGTGTCTCCTGTGCAGGACATGCCATAAGGCAGGAGAGGTGTCTCCTGTGCAGGACATGCCATAAGGCAGGAGAGGTGTCTCCTGTGCAGGACATGCCATAAGGCAGGAGAGGTGTCTCCTGTGCAGGACATGCCATAAGGCAGGAGAGGTGTGTCCTGTGCAGGACATGCCATAAGGCAGGAGAGGTGTCTCCTGTGCAGGACATGCCATAAGGCAGGAGAGGTGTGTCCTGTGCAGGACATGCCATAAGGCAGGAGAGGTGTCTCCTGTGCAGGACATGCCATAAGTCAGGAGAGGTGTCGTGTCTTGCCAGAGAAGGCAAATATGGTCATTTTTCTGTAAAAGAACTGCTGAAGTCTGAAGCTGGTTTAGTTAGCATACCAACTCAAATTTATTTTGTTGTTACTTGTTAATAATGTAACTGTTATTTATTGTTAAATTATTGTAGTTGTGTGTTAGGTGACTTAGGTTTACTTATTATATATTTCAGTAGGCTACTTCAAAACGTTAATATACTGTAACATTTTTTTTTTAATCATTAAAAAAAACTATAAAAGAGCCTTTCTTTGATTACTTACATTTTTCTTTTTTTCAAGAATCGGTTTAGGAATCATTTAGGAATCGGAATAGTTTTAAAAGTACCGGTTCGGCATCGGTATCAGTGGTGTACATGTAGTGCATGTTGTTCGTTGGTTTCTGTGATGTCCACAGCGTGTACATCACCCATTTTGATTGCAAAGTCCAGAAAGCTAGTCCATAGGAACAACTTTTCAGAACACTACACAGAACCACATCACAGAACTTACGTTCCATCCTCGTTGCTTCTGTAGAACACCATAAAAGGGTCTGACTTGCCAAAGAAATCCTTCTTGTCCAGCTTGTTGGCACAAAACTGCATAGTCGCGCTGTCCTGATTTGTGGGTGGGAAAAAAAGCAGGGGAAAAAATGTGAATGTTGACTTCATCTTTATTTGCAGGGAGAGAACAAAAGGATGAATCCTACATCTAATATTCTGCGTCCTAATGAACACAACACCAGCTTCACTCTCCTTCATCTCTTGGTGCAAGCATGCATAACAATGTGATAATATATGTATTGTTTGTGTGTGTAGGTGTATGTTTCATCTCACTGATGATGAACATGAGGTTTTGTCTTTGTGTGGGTGTATAAGTATTTGCGTAAATGTGCATGCATCTCATAATTGTTTGTTGTGTTTTTGTGCAAGCATGTGTGTATGTGTCTTCTTACACAGATAAAAATGACTGACCATCACAACCGCACTTACCCTCCCACACACAGACACACACGTTACACATACTCATCATAACCCATGAACTGCTATCTCTAGTAGCAGGAAGGCACAATAGTGAAGCATCTCTATAGAGAAGCAAACTGTAGAGTTGTCTTTGATCAGGCAGATGAATGAGATTTCTAATTGAATGTTTCATCACTGGGACTGTAATAGGCTGGATGGAGAATGAAGGGGATTGAGATGGAAGAGAGAAGAGATGAGAGAGGAGGGAAACGTGTGTGTGTGTGTCTGTGGTTAGCTGTAGCAGGCCCTCTGCAGGCAAGTCCCTGGCTGGAAAACCACAGCTAAACATGACGAGGGGGTTACCCTAACCCTGTTTCACACCCTAACCTTAACCCTGGCCTACGTCCTAACCCTGTTTCACACCCTAACCTTAACCCTGGCCTACGTCCTAACCCTGTTTCACACCCTAACCTTAACCCTGGCCTACGTCCTAACCCTGTTTCACACCCTAACCTTAACCCTGGCCTACGTCCTAACCCTGTTCACACCCTAACCTTAACCCTGGCCTACGTCCTAACCCTGTTTCACACCCTGCAGGGCCACCATGTGTGTGAAAGAAGAGAGCATTGACAGTTTATAAGGTAATTAGTGTACACACTCAGCTAATCATAGCCTGCTAGCTAGCAGTACAAATGAAGTGCGCTAAAAGAAGCTTGGTGTGGGACCATTTCTTCCAGAAAGGCAGTTAAGTCAAATGTAAATTGTGTGATGCTACTCTTCAGTTTAGTAGAGCCTTAGTATGTTATGAACGAAATTCAAGAAAGCGCCACTTTCTTGTCTGCATGCTGTATTCTTCAATCTGTATGTTTGTAAATCCTCCATGAAGTGCTCTCACCAGTAACATCACTAATCCTCCATGAAGTGCTCTCACCAGTAACATCACTAACACTAATCCTCCATGATGTGCTCTCACCAGTAACATCACTAATCCTCCATGATGTGCTCTCACCAGTAACATCACTAACACTAATCCTCCATGATGTGCTCTCACCAGTAACATCACTAATCCTCCATGAAGTGCTCTCACCAGTAACATCACTAATCCTCCATGATGTGCTCTCACCAGTAACATCACTAATCCTCCATGATGTGCTCTCACCAGTAACATCACTAATCCTCCATGAAGTGCTCTCACCAGTAACATCACTAATCCTCCATGATGTGCTCTCACCAGTAACATCACTAACCCTCCATGATGTGCTCTCACCAGTAACATCACTAATCCTCCATGATGTGCTCTCACCAGTAACATCACTAATCCTCCATGATGTGCTCTCACCAGTAACATCACTAATCCTCCATGATGTGCTCTCACCAGTAACATCACTAATCCTCCATGATGTGCTCTCACCAGTAACATCACTAATCCTCCATGATGTGCTCTCACCAGTAACATCACTAATCCTCCATGATGTGCTCTCACCAGTAACATCACTAATCCTCCATGATGTGCTCTCACCAGTAACATCACTAATCCTCCATGATGTGCTCTCACCAGTAACATCACTAACACTAATCCTCCATGATGTGCTCTCACCAGTAACATCACTAATCCTCCATGATGTGCTCTCACCAGTAACATCACTAATCCTCCATGATGTGCTCTCACCAGTAACATCACTAATCCTCCATGAAGTGCTCTCACCAGTAACATCACTAATCCTCCATGAAGTGCTCTCACCAGTAACATCACTAATCCTCCATGAAGTGCTCTCACCAGTAACATCACTAATCCTCCATGAAGTGCTCTCACCAGTAACATCACTAATCCTCCATGAAGTGCTCTCACCAGTAACATCACTAACACTAATGGTCCTGACCACTGCAGCTAGGCCGCCTAGCATGACTTACACTCATAAAGAAAATCCATGCTCAGACCTCATGTTGTGTTATGGAGCGAAGTATCCACTCCTGCTATTTATCTCATACACTGATTTCTATGGTCGTTACTTCTGACACAGACACACAAAAAGCTTCAATTAACCAACCGACTCTCACTTTCCTGCCAGAGTGAATGATGGTGCAAAGTGTATTTGCTATACAATATTCACAGAGGTATAAATTGCAAATGTCTTTTGTAATGCTTTGCCAAGCCAGATGCATTTGTAATTTTGGGTGTGTTCATCTGAGTGTGTGTGTACTCCTAATGAACTTCCATATTGAGACAATGATTTGTTTCAAGGAATATTAGCCCATCTAATCTCTAGAGGAGCCATCATGGTTAGTTTGTAAGCCTCCATTAGGCAGATATCCTAGCAGGAATGCAAATTAGCCTGCAAATGTTTTGTTGGCAAGACAAAAGATTAATCAAATGTTGAATATCTAAAAAGAATATATAAAAAACTATTGTTTATTATGACAAATTTGCACAAACCACCATGGCAAACACTTTGAATAAATTAAAGACAAAATGGCCTGAGATAAATTGTAACAATAAAGTTCAATCCCTTTTTTGCAACTTTTCCAAACAAGGCTGACTCTGCACTTCTTTGGCTCGTTCATTATCCCCCAGTGAGCCTTTTACTCGTCCACTAGAATCTCCATCCTTTCATTCTCTCAGCCATGTGTGACTGTGCCAGTGTGGAAGTGCTGTGTTTGGAGTGGGATCTTCTTTATAGAGATGAAGCAGGGTAGGTGGTAGGGTAGGGCAGGTGGGCTGGCTGGAACAGTGGGGCTTTAGCAGCACTGGGTGTTGTTGTGGGGCCGGAGGGCTCTGCTGGACAGCGTCAGGCCCAGTAATGACAGGCTAATGGCTTTTTAATGTTGTAGCACCTCAAGCCCAAGTCTGTGTTGGAGGGGGGGGTGACAAGTTTGGTGTGTGTGTGTGTGTGGTGTGGGAAGAAGGGATGTAGAATGAGAGTGTGTGTTTGGTGTGTGTGTGTGTGTGGTGTGGGAAGAAGGGATGTAGAATGAGAGTGTGTGTTTGGTGTGTGTGTGTGTGTGGTGTGGGAAGAAGGGATGTAGAATGAGAGTGTGTGTTTGGTGTGGGAAGAAGGGATGTAGAATGAGAGTGTGTGTTTGGCTGTCACTGTGTACGCTTCGGAGTCTTTCTGCCTGTAAGCGTTCCAGTACAAGATTGTTGTATGTGAGCAAACGTGTGTTTCCTGATGATGGCCCACATTACATTATCACCCTGAGACAGGCTTCACTAGGCTCAAACACATTCCGCTCCAGAAGGCCTTGGGCACTCAACTCTGATCTACTGACAGAGCCAGAGAGAAGTTTATCAGCAACCTTCCGCCCCCACCTACCATCAGTCCTCCAGCCATCCCACCATCAGTCCGCCAGCCATCCCACCATCAGTCCTCCAGCCATCCCACCATCAGTCCTTCAGCCATCCCACCATCAGTCCTCCAGCCATCCCACCATCAGTCCGCCAGCCATCCCACCATCAGTCCGCCAGCCATCCCACCATCAGTCCTCCAGCCATCCCACCATCAGTCCTCCAGCCATCCCACCATCAGTCCTCCAACCATCCCACCATCAGTCCTCCAACCATCCCACCATGCCTCACAGAGAGGCAGCTATCTGCTCCCTGACACCCCCGCTGGCACCATGGACCAAAACCTCCTCATCCATCTCTTGCTGCCATACATATTGTTTCCTTTCCTTTCTCTTGGGAATTCTCTCTCCCTCCTACTGATACATTTTAAGCCCCTCTTCTACGTGCCACACTTCACCCGTAGGCTTGGCCGGGCCATGGCCGGGCCGGTGGGGCCAGGCCGGTGGGGCCAGGCCGGTGGGGTCAGGCCGGTGGGGTCAGGCCGGTGGAGCCAGGCCGGTGGAGCTGTGTTTGGGTTATGGAAAAATTGTGAGCTCTTTCCTCAACAGGGTTCAACTGTGTCCTGACTGTAATGGAAGGTCTGCTTTAGGATTGTGAAAGCGGCTCCCTCAGTCCTTGTGCAGTACAATGCTCTGTGAACAAACAGCAGTGTGTGTTTGGGACCAAGAGAGACAGACTAAGCAAGAGAAAGAACAGGGCGAGAGAAATGAGAAAAATACATTGACAGCTCAAGACACGCCAGGAAAAACTGAAAATAGCCTTTTATCAAGAAAACATAACTGGTGTGTATAACTGTTCCCTTTTTGTCAAAGCAATAGAATGTGGACCCATGTCCTGTATGCACTGGTACAAGTTTACAAGCATTCTCACATTGGGTATAAAACAAAACAATTTAGCATAGGTGACACACATGTACAAAACAATTAAATTAAGGTGAACAAAAACTATTTACCACAAAAACACACTACACAGTATCCAATAACAAGTGCCATGAGCACCACTGGTGCCAACTATGCTGCCAATGTATCGCATGAACCAGCAAACCCTACAGAGGACTGTCAAATAAAGAAATACCAAGCTCTACTATGTAGAGAAAGGTATCTGATTAAGTTGGGATTCAAATACATTTCTGGGATTCAGAAATTAACCTGACTGAACATGGCCTGGTTTAGACCCAGCAACAAGTTATCTTTGAATATGTGCCACTAAACTGCTGGTTCTTTCAACAGTAACAAACAAGCGCAAATTTGCAATAGCTGCAAAAATGTACATGTGGACCAACAGAGTGAGCTATAGAGCTGCTAGTTGCAGCGAGAAACACTATTGTTTTGGGGAGCAGTCAGATGTAAAGGAACACACACTTTTTCCAAATCTGTCTTTTCACACTAACCCATAAAGTGACTGGATGCACAACTGAAAAGTTAAAAACCTTAAACTAGTTAAACAAGGTGATCCTATTCAGCGAAAGGTATTCTTCCAGTACTGACTTGCATTGTTCGGTCCCTAAACTAGTGTCTAAATCAGGTATGAAATCACAAGTCATTGTCAGTTTTTTTGTGGCTTAAATGCAAATATCTCTGCCAATGGATATCAGTGAGTCAAAAGGTTATGTAAACTCATGCTTAGAGTTCCTCTCAATTATCCACCCATTTGTGGGAAAATGAGAAAAGGTAATTCAGTAATTTTATTTAACTATTTTGTGCAGATACACAGATGGTGTTTGATAACACTACCAGCTAGCTGCTTCTGCTAGTGGTTTACTGTCCCTCACAAGGCTGGAGGAGGGAACCACACACACAGGAGGGAACCACACACACAGGAGGGAACCACACACACAGGAGGGAACCACACACACAGGCGGGAACCACACACACAGGAGGGAACCACACACACAGGAGGGAACCACACACACAGGCGGGAACCACACACACAGGAGGGAACCACACACACAGGAGGGAACCACACACACAGGAGGTACATGAAACGTTTCTGTTGATGGAATTCTGTCGTGTGCATTAAATATTCAGCTGTTCTTGCTTCATTAGGAAACAGTGGCAGGCAAACACGTCAAACTCTGTGATCAACTGCCAGTACTTAAGGAGAAGAAAATGAGCGCATCAATATTTAACAAGGAGGTGGGGAAGAACCTCTCCAGGTAATACTGAGTTCAGATGGACACAGTGAGCCGTGTGCTGCTGTGTGTGTGTGTGTGTGTGTGTGTGTGTGTGAATACTGAGTTCAGATGGACACAGTGAGCCGTGTGCTGCTGTGTGTGTGTGTGTGTGAATACTGAGTTCAGATGGACACAGTGAGCCGTGTGCTGCTGTGTGTGTGTGTGTGTGTGAATACTGAGTTCAGATGGACACAGTGAGCCGTGTGCTGCTGTGTGTGTGTGTGTGTGAATACTGAGTTCAGATGGACACAGTGAGCCATGTGCTGCTGTGTGTGTGTGTGAATACTGAGTTCAGATGGACACAGTGAGCCGTGTGCTGCTGCTGTGTGTGTGTGTGTGTGTGTATGTGGGAATACTGAGTTCAGATGGACACAGTGAGCTGTGTGCTGCTGTGTGTGTGTGTGTGTGTGTGTGTGTGGGAATACTGAGTTCAGATGGACACAGTGAGCCGTGTGCTGCTGTGTGTGTGTGTGTGTGTGTGTGTGTGTGTGTGTGTGTGTGTGTGTGTGTGTGTGTGTGTGTGTGTGTGTGTGTGTGTGTGCGTGTACTGCAGAGTTCTTGTTGGTGTATTAGTGTACTATTATATAGTGGACAGGAAAAGATAGTGGACAGAAGAAGAATAGTCAATAGAAATAGAAAACATGACAAATGGAAGAAGTGATTAGGAGGGAAGAGTAAAGAGTCTATTCCATTTACTGACAACAACCCAGAAAGCAACCCTGTTATCTTTCAAACAGAATTATAAAAACATGCATATTATTTTGGCTACGATAACACAATAAAAAACTCCTTCTATGTGTGACGGTTTTAAATAACAAGTCATGATGCATCAACAAAGAACTAATGAGCAGGTTTTAACTGTTTATACACAGACAGGATGACAGCCATCAGGGTGCAGCTGTAGTAAGACTGGTCTCTCCAGTCCAAAATGGTTGCCGTTCAATTAGAACAGGACAGAAAAGGGCTTCCCTTTTGAATCCCAGTCTACAACTACCGCTTTAATGTAAGAGGGGGCATAAAAGATGAATGAAGTAGGGGGAATTGTGGGAGGAAAAGAAAGGAGAGGGTGAATCAAAGCCCAGGAGTACAAAAAAGAAAAGGATGAGAGAGAAAGAAGGGAATAAACAAGGTAAGAAATCTTGCCAGATTCGATTGATGCCTGAGGGACTGTGACGAAGGTGTGTGTGTTGAAGAGACAAAAGACCCTGAAATTACTTGCCATTGATGTGCCGGACACAAAGCAGACTCTCAAGTTTAAAATTGAATCCAAAGTGTGTGTGTGTTTGTGTGTGCACACATGCCTAGATTGTGCGTACTCCATCAAGCACATGCCTACCCATGATTCATCAGCTCTACCATTATTTCTGTTTCAGCTTTCTGCTGTGGTTCTATGTATTCGGGTGATTCACTTAAAAATAGCTTTGAATGGTGAGTGCCTGTCTGTCACAGTCACTGGCCTATGGGGCCCATCAAACAAAAAACCTTCTGATGGAACCAGACAGAAGCTGATTTGACTCAGTCTCAAATGGGCCCCAATGAGCCACAAGCACAGACCACAGCCCCCCAGCCCAGGAGCCAAACTGCTCTCTGACGTACAGCAAAGATCTAAGAGACTGTATCACAGAAACCTTTCCTTCATGTAGGTTCATATTTCAGTACATGGGGATTGAGGGTTAATGTGTGTGGAGGATATGGGTTGCTGTTTTTTTTGTATTAAGTGTATAGGTGCATTTGTTTATGTGTGAGACACAGAGCGCGAATGTGTTAGTATCTATTGTCATTTTGGTGGTCATATTTCCCCAGACTGTGAGCTAAAAGGTCATCCAGAGGTCTGAGTTTAAATTATCAGCACCATTCAGGCCTGGGTTATGATCACCATCCTTCTGTTGCAGCTACAGGGGTGGTTACACCAAATGGGAAATTAGAGAATATTAATTAACATAGTGATTCTTCTCTCTATGTCTCTCTCCCTCTCCCTCCTCCTTTCTCTGCCTCTCCACTCTCCTTCTCCATATCACACACTACATTTAGTCATTTAGCAGACGCTCTGATCCAGAGCGACTTACAGTAAGTACAGGGACATTCCCCCGAGGCAAGTAGGGTGAAGTGCCTTGCCCAGGGACACAACGTCATTTGACAAGTCCAGAATCGACCCGGCAACCCTCTGATTGGTAGCCCGATTCCTCAACTGCTAAACACACTAAACACACTAAACACACTAAACACACTAAACACACTAAACACAGTCCTTCTTCATATCACACACTAAACACAGTCCTTCCTCATATCACACACTAAACACAGTCCTTCTCAGGATCTCAACTGGGACTGAAAAACGGCCCGGGACTTTGAAACGCAGCCTGGCCACGACCGTGCAACGTGATTTGACAGTGTAATAGCACAGTATGAGTGTAATAGCACAGTATGACAGTGTAATAGCGCAGTATGACAGTGTAATAGCGCAGTATGACAGTGTAATAGCACAGTATGACAGTGTAATAGGACAGTATGAGTGTAATAGCACAGTATGACAGTGTAATAGCGCAGTATGACAGTGTAATAGCGCAGTATGACAGTGTAATAGCACAGTATGACAGTGTAATAGGACAGTATGACAGTGTAATAGGACAGTATGACAGTGTAATAGCGCAGTATGACAGTGTAATAGCACAGTATGACAGTGTAATAGGACAGTATGACAGTGTAATAGGACAGTATGACAGTGTAATAGCACAGTATGACAGTGTAATAGCACAGTATAACAGTGTAATAGCACAGTATGACAGTGTAATAGCGCAGTATGACAGTGTAATAGCGCAGTATGACAGTGTAATAGCGCAGTATGACAGTGTAATAGCACAGTATGACAGTGTAATAGCGCAGTATGACAGTGTAATAGCACAGTATGACAGTGTAATAGCGCAGTATGACAGTGTAATAGCACAGTATGACAGTGTAGGCTGTAAGGTTTAGTTTGAAGGGTGTAATAGTACTGTAGGGTGCAGTTTGAAGGGTGTAATAGTACTGTAGGGTGCAGTTTGAAGGGTGTAATAGTACTGTAGGGTGCAGTTTGAAGGGTGTAATAGTACTGTAGGGTGCAGTTTGAAGGGTGTAATAGTACACAGGGAGAAGTGTGCAGGCTGTAGTGCTCACTCTGCAGTTTCCCAGCTCCTCTGCAGACAAGATGATGGAGCCACATTTCTTCCCTAGGATCCCTCTGTGGAGGACACAACAGCAAGGTGCATCATCAGTTGAAACTAGAAACACAATATTATACAAACATATCATACAAACATATCACAGCAGTTGGATAAAAAACAAATCAAAACAAAATCATCTCAGTTTTTTGCTTAACAAAATATTTGCTGAACACCAGTAGTAAAAGAAGAGTGAAAGGTTATAATTGGTTCCTGGCAATATTGTGACCAGTGAAGGTCATTGATGCTAAGACCCTTATTGTGAAGCCTGGAGGAGAACCATAATGGCCCTAGGAGGGGTGTTTGATATTATTAATATTGCAGTGAAGTCATGGTGCTGAAGTTTTCTGCTGTCCATGGTCCTGAACAGATCCTATTCAAACTGAAGTCTGTTGCTGTCCATGGTTCTGAACAGATCATTTTATGTTCTAACCAGACCACCGGCTGCCTCACAGTCATTGGAACCTAAGGCAGTACTTCAGTGCACATACACGCATCAACACAGATGCACTGGTACATAAGCTTTATTCACAATGCACAGACACACACACACACTATACACATGTTGACACATACATAGTTTCTTTCTCTCTTCCTCCTCCATGTGTAATGACAGCTTGTCTTGAGTTCACAGCAGTAGCAGACAAACCTCCCCAGGTCAACGTCTGACAGTTGAAATTGAAAAGCAATGCCTGGAGTTTTTTTGTGAAGACCTATTCTTTGCCAATTTCTGCCTTTGTTGAGACAGGGATAGAGAGAGGGATGACACGCAGCAAAGGGCCTGGGCAGGATTCGAACCCTGGCTGTTGTGGTAAGCGCACTTATCCAGAGAGCCACTTGGGCATCCCAGAAATTGACATTTTAAAATAGTTCCACTGAGATGCCCGGTGAAGCAATGGTGCATTCTGCCTTCAGCTTGGCATTTTTTATAATTTCATGTGTTATTATAAATGTATCCTCTTAACAAAACATATTGGTAAATATTCCATTCTCTCTGTCATCTCGAACTGCCCCTCTTTCTTTTTGGATATACTAAAATGTACCACTATTTCACCTTTAAAGCAATGTCAAAAGCATGCAACCAATCTCCAAGTCTCTAGACGGCATTGTCCAATGTTACAGACCTCCCCAGTTGTTGCTCCTCCTCCTCCAGTATGATTACAATTCCAATATGGATATAAAACTGCTTTCTTCCATGCTATCTATCGAATTACCATAAACAATATGATTGTAACTGCAAGAATTAGGTTCCTACTTCTATGAGTTAATTACAGTTAGCTTGATATTCTCTGAAACAGCTAGCCTGAAACCAAGAGTGCAGGTTTGAATCCAGGCCCGGAACATGTTGTCCCCTTTCTCTCTATTGTACATATCCTGTCACTCTTCACTATCTCTGTCCATACAAATCATAAATCAGGAAAACATTGATTAACTCAACCTAACCAGCTGGTGCACTGGTACTCTAAAATTACCCAAATCATCTGATGTCATAGCGATCCAACTCACTGAATTGTCTATGTTTCAGTCATCTGTAATGTACTGTCTCTAAACACTTGCATTTCTTCTCATTAACCTCGATATGGAAACCTGACTGTAGTCTCTGTGTTTCACATGTCTATCAGGCTCCATTTACCTTTCTGAGAACCCTGCCGCTGGAATAGCAGAGGCCATGTCTATTGTTCCTGTAATGTGTGTCTTCGTGTGTGTGAGAGAGAGGAAGCTACCCTCTGTAATCGGCCAATCTGGATGATCTGGGGTTTTTAGTGTTTCCATTGACTCATTCATCAACAGAGGACTGTGTGTGTGTGTGTGTGTGTGTGTGTGTGTGTGTGTGTGTGTGTGTGTGTGTGTGTGTGTGTGTGTGTGTGTGTGTGTGTGTGTGTGTGTGTGTGTGTGTGTGTGTGAGAGAGAGAGTGTATGCATGCGTGGCAAACCCAAGGCTGTCCGCTAATAAAGAGGCATCCAAAGAGATATAAACTCCTCTTTCTCTCTCCACTTCCTCTCCCTCTCTCTCCACATCCTTTCTCTCTCTGTATATCTGTCCTCTCTCTCTGTATATCTGTCCTCTCTCTCTGTATATCTGTCCTCTCTCTCTGTATATCTGTCCTCTCTCTCTGTATATCTGTCCTCTCTCTGTATATCTGTCCTCTCTCTCTGTATATCTGTCCTCTCTCTGTATATCTGTCCTCTCTCTCTGTATATCTGTCCTCTCTCTCTGTATATCTGTCCTCTCTCTCTGTATATCTGTCCTCTCTCTGTATATCTGTCCTCTCTCTCTGTATATCTGTCCTCTCTCTGTATATCTGTCCTCTCTCTCTGTATATCTGTCCTCTCTCTCTGTATATCTGTCCTCTCTCTCTGTATATCTGTCCTCTCTCTGTATATCTGTCCTCTCTCTCTGTATATCTGTCCTCTCTCTCTGTATATCTGTCCTCTCTCTCTGTATATCTGTCCTCTCTCTGTATATCTGTCCTCTCTCTCTGTATATCTGTCCTCTCTCTGTATATCTGTCCTCTCTCTCTGTATATCTGTCCTCTCTCTGTATATCTGTCCTCTCTCTCTGTATATCTGTCCTCTCTCTCTGTATATCTGTCC
Source organism: Thaleichthys pacificus (assembly GCA_023658055.1). Taxonomy (NCBI): domain Eukaryota; kingdom Metazoa; phylum Chordata; class Actinopteri; order Osmeriformes; family Osmeridae; genus Thaleichthys; species Thaleichthys pacificus. Next base: position 174,732 of record CM042868.1, on the reverse strand, counting down.
TCTCTCTCTGTATATCTGTCTTTTCTCTCTGTATATCTGTCCTCTCTCTCTGTATATCTGTCTTTTCTCTCTGTATATCTGTCTTCTCCTGTCTCCTCTATTCCTCCTCATCCTCCAAGGTCTGGTTTAAGGTCCCTGAGGCAATTGAGAACAGCTGTGGGTTTAATACATATTGCTGCTGTCAAACATGGCTTCAATGGGGATGGGAAAGGAGAGGAGTATGTACCCAAACAAACACAACCACACACACTTATATCACTCAATAAGAGACTTGCCAATCATTGACTGGTCATTGCCCACCAAGTCTAGCAGTTACATTGATATCCACAGACCATTACCGTGGCAGTGCCTTGTGGTACCTAGAGGAATCATTAGTCAATGTTGATTACAATATGTTGAACATCTTGTGATCAATGTTTTTTAGTTACAGTTCTGATGAAAATCTTGTTCAAAAGGTTAAAATGTAACAACTTACATTATTACCATACGAAATGGTATTCCCTTTTCAATGTTTTAGTTTAGTTTTCCCCTCACAAGCACACAGACTCTTCAGGCTTCAGAACACAAGCAGACCTCCAAACATGTTGATGTTAAACTGTAAGATCATGGGTTAGGGCTAGGGTTATCAGGGTTAGGGTTAGGGCTGTTAGGGTTAGGGCTATCAGGGTTAGGGTTAGGGCTATCAGGGTTAGGGCTATCAAGGTTAGGGTTATCAGGGTTAGGGTTATCAGGGTTAGGGTTAGGGCTATCAGGGTTAGGGTTAGGGCTATCAGGGTTAGGGTTAGGGCTGTCAGGGTTAGGGCTATCAGGGTTAGGGTTAGGGCTAGGGTTAGGGCTATCAGGGTCAGGGTTAGGGCTATCAGGGTTAGGGTTAGGGCTGTCAGGGTTAGGGCTATCAGGGTTAGGGCTATCAGGGTTAGGGTTATCAGGGTTAGGGTTAGGGCTATCAGGGTTAGGGCTATCAGGGTTAGGGTTAGGGCTATCAGGGTCAGGGTTAGGGCTATCAGGGTTAGGGTTAGGGCTATCAGGGTTAGGGCTATCAGGGTTAGGGCTATCAGGGTTAGGGCTATCAGGGTTAGGGTTATCAGGGTTAGGGTTATCAGGGTTAGGGCTATCAGGGTTAGGGTTATCAGGGTTAGGGCTGTTAGGGTTAGGGCTATCAGGGCTAGGGCTATCAGGGCTAGGGCTATCAGGGTTAGGGCTATCAGGGCTATCAGGGTTAGGGTTATCAGGGTTAGGGCTATCAGGGTTAGGGTTAGGGTTATCAGGGTTAGGGCTATCAGGGTTAGGGTTAGGGTTATCAGGGTTAGGGCTATCAGGGTTAGGGCTATCAGGGTTAGGGTTAGGGCTATCAGGGTTAGGGTTAGGGCTATCAGGGTTAGGGCTATCAGGGTTAGGGTTAGGGTTATCAGGGTTAGGGCTATCAGGGCTAGGGCTATCAGGGCTAGGGTTATCAGGGTTAGGGTTAGGGCTATCAGGGCTATCAGGGTTAGGGCTATCAGGGTTAGGGTTAGGGCTATCAGGGCTATCAGGGTTAGGGCTCTGATCTTTTATTTAAACTCATTTTTCCATCCCTTATCCAACTGACCACTGGTGTGTCTGTATGTAGACTCACAAGCATCTTTTTGCAAGTTGAGGGTTGAGAGAATTTACATCATTATGGATTTTCTCCATGCGAAAGGGTTAGGTTAGATCTGCCATGCGAAAGATCCGTTCTCCTCTACACAAGCACTTGAAGACGGAAAGGACCAGAAAGGGTGCACTCCAGCTGTGTCAGGCCATTAGGAAACATAGAGGTTGTGTGTGTGTGTGTGTGAGAGAGTGTGTGCGTGTGTGTATGCGAGTGCAGGAAGTAGGTGGGGGGTTGTATGTGAATGAAGAAACATCTACAGATCCACAGGACCAGTGTGTACCAGGGAAACAGGCATTAGTGAAGCAGGAAATGCCCGGGCAATCTCTTCGAACACTTCTGAGCACCCCACCACCATCACATACACACACACATACACACACACACATACACAAACACACACACATACACAAACACACATCACAACCCCCCCAGCTTCCCTTCTTTACCTCCTCCCTCACCTCTCCGCTCATCCATCCTCCCTCACCTCTCCGCTCATCCATCCTCCCTCACCTCTCCGCTCATCCATCCTCCCTCACCTCTCCGCTCATCCATCCTCCCTCACCTCTCCGCTCATCCATCCTCCCTCACCTCTCCGCTCATCCATCTCCAAATCAATTTCCACTCTGGGCCAACCAGAAATAGCAGGGTTTCATAATGATGTGAAACAGCAATGGAGGCAAACAGAAGAGCCCAAATGGAGCCTTAGCTATCTGACCCCAACAGACCACTGCCTAGTGGGCTTCGTCACACGGCTAGTATTGTATGGCCTTCAAAGATGAAAAGGCTAGCCGTGAGAGGGTCAACTTTGTGGGGCAAATGTATCAAAGACAGGTCACAAAAGGTCAGCGAGCTCTTGCCCTTCCCGTAGTGTCGCAGATAATGAAAGAAAAGTCTAAGTCTTCTTTTAGTGACATATGGGTTTCAGAGATGTTGTCGTATGTGTGCAATCAACAAGCTCCCTCCATCCCCAGGGGTGAACAGCTGTTTCATGAATACGAGATTTATCGTTTCACCGCATCACCTCTCCAGGAAGGATATGAATCTGCAGCGCAATCTGCATCCCTGCAACATCCAAACCCTTGCCCCAATCTGAGCGTGTGAATGCAGATAATGTTGTGTAGCTGGGCCTGTGGAGAGAAGCGGGGGAGGCAGGAGATGATTGAATCAGAGCCCATTCAGGCCTCTCTGCAGCTCGATACCCAGAAACAAAGAGGGACAACAGAGATACCTGGACCCCCGTCCTCCCACTCCTCTTATGTCCCCTAGTGGAGAAGACGAGCACAGGCGGTCCCTCAGCATCCTCACGCTGAACACACGACTGAGGCACAGAAGCGTGTTCCTCATTGTGTTGTCTCCACACGAGATGGAAACATGTAGCGCACAGCTTCATTACCAGCAGTGTACTGGGAGAGTGCAGGCTTCTCCAACACTGAGGGCAGCAAAAGGTTATTGCTCCCCTCTATTCTTGAAAATCCAAGAGCCTTGTAACCACCAGATAGCCAAGGCAATAAGACTTTTGGTCTTAGAACTGTTCCTGATGAGATTAAACTGTGCCCCTATTCCCCCCTGAAGAGCTGTGCTCTATTGGGAACCGTGTGAAAGCGAAGTGAGTGTGCATCCTCCCTCCCCTGCATGCATAATGCCTCCATCAGCCCACGAGGCTGTAGAGGCCTGGAGGGAATGAGACAGGCTTGTTATCAAACTGATATTAAAGGGGGATTTTGCAGAGGAACCTCACTGTTGAAATGCAATTGTGGACCAGGAAGAAATGAGATGCGGGTTTTGTGCGTGGGTGTTTGCTGGAGAGCTACGGAGTCAAGTCTGTGTGAGAGATAGATCTCTAGACACACCTAACAGACACACGTACAGCCTCGCCTCTGAACAACGGAATTAATTTTTAATTACACCAGTCTTCAGAGGAAAACAAGAGAAAACTAACACACAAACCACTGAGTAAAGGAAATCTCATCAGACACAAAGAAAGAAAGCAGCTGCACAAATCTTTACCTGGCAACTCCCTAACCCTGGGAGTATTACCATGGCAACTCCCTAACCCTGGGAGTATTACCATGGCAACTCCCTAACCCTGGGAGTATTACCATGGCAACTCCCTAACCCTGGGAGTATTACCATGGCAACTCCCTAACCCTGGGAGTATTACCATGGTAAATCTAATATGTGTAATGTTCCAACAAAACTACTACCGTCATAGTCAGGGTGATATTCACCAGTTTTAACCCTGTAACACACCTGTAGCCTAAACAAACAGTATTTCCACGAATTTTGTAATGTAAAGCTCTGGTTGTATTTTTCTTGGCTATGCAAGCAATGCAACTCAGTACTAATCTGCCTGCAGTGAAACAGAAAAACTTGCTGTTGTAATATTATACATCAAGATGCATTTTAAAATCCTGCAGAACAAATATTTGAATCACAATTGAATGGTAATGATCTTTTAGGACTGGACACAAACCCACAAGTGCACAAACATGCACACACACTGACAGCAAAAGCTTTTTAATGCAATATTCTCTGGAAAAGTCTCACAAAACATTGCCACAGGCTTGAATTGTGAGAGACTGAAGCCTAATGTAGAGGGAAACAATGTAACTTTAGTACATCTCTCTTCGTTAGAAGGGGAACATATATCAGAAGAGACAGAACAACATGACCTTACCAGGCTGGTTTGACTTGAAAACTAACTATAGTGCCTAACACCCAAATGGGACCCTTCTGCAAGGGGTGAAGATACTGGGTGTGAGAGTGTAATGAGCCACACAACAGCAGAGATGGTAAGTACACACATCCTTCACTCAAGTAGAAGTACAGATACTCATGTTTAAAAAGACATGTTGAAGAAAAGTTGATGTACTGACTACACTTTTTCACTCAAGTTAAAGTAAAGAAGTGTGGGCTCTGACATATACCTAAGTAAAAAGTAGCCATTACTACTACCTGTTTTAGTGTCACGCTGGTAACTGGACCTCACATCATCCTCCGTCCTTTTTGACGCCCACAATTTCGAACATCTCCCTCATATATGGCCATGGAGGATCAGGAATGTCTCTATTCTCAGTCATGTAGACATTGCTAACTCATCCATACGATACCTCTTTTTATTTTTTGGGGGTTTAAAACCTTTCTAAACTTTTAACTTCTTTTGTTTTCAGCCTTTCTCAACTTTAAAAAAATATATTTTGTCAACCTTTCTAAACTTTTTTTAAAAATGTATTTTTCAACCTTAATAAAAAAAACAAATCACGTACACAGTAAAAGGAAAGGAGAGGAGAAAATAGAAACCTAAAACTGAGTAAAGCAGAGCAGAGTACAATACAGTACAGTAGAGCAGAGACAAGAAATTATATCGATCATGCCACCAAATACAGATTATAACTAAAGTAATGAGCCTGGCTTGAAAATTTAAGAAGTAGAAAGTATAGATATTTGTGTAAAAAATGTAAAAACATTTGCACCTTTCCTAACACACAGGTGAGGGAAGAGGTGGTACCTGAATGGAATGAGGACAATTTGATGAAAGAAGTATCATAAAATGGTTGACGGTTCGATGGATTGATGTTCAGCGTCTAAGATGGTGGAGAGACTAGAGTTAGTAAACCCTCTCTTCAGTCTCTCCACCATCTTAGACGCTGAACATCAATCCATCAAACCCTGGGGAGGAAGACAAAACACAGACATGTCCATTTATTTTTGGCAAGTGTGTGGCTTAGGCTGCTAGTCGGGGATATCCGATTCCATCACTGGGATTTTGATTTGTACTGAAACACTGAACTCAGTCTAAACAAAGATCCAAGATGAGAGCAGCTCACTCATCCATTTACTTTGTCAACCTCCTTTTCTCACCGTGATTAAGAATGAAACTGCCCCAGCAAGCGCCCCAGTGGGGGCCATGGCGGCCCCTACCGCACCAACCCAGCTTGGAAGGACCAGAGTGGGCGGAGGAGAGAGCAAGAGGTGATGATTACTGACGGCCGAGTGCAGAAGACGATGTCTATCTGTTTCAAGTGGGAGGAATACAGCAGGAGGAATCTGCTTCCCTTAGGGCAGGCAGGCGAGGGGAATGCGGGGTGTGGGCGAATACACACACCAATGTTATCATCATCAGGCATTCCCTGGCGTCTAACCAGCGTAACTCCAATCAGCTAATTTCACGGGTGTTTGCAGAGACGGTTGGGCCATTGAAGCTCACTTGCTCATGCTAACAGAGCAAGTGTTGGAGGGCAAGCACATCCTGTTGATGTTCCTCAGCTGGTCATTATGCTTTGTTGTCGGAGCGTGAAATGTCCGCTACGACCTCACTGCTTTGGTGAATTAAGACATTGGATGTTGGTCGAGATGGTCAATAAGAAGTCAAAGAAGCCACAGGGGGTGACATCATGGTGACCCACAGGGTGTGACATCATGGTGACCCACAGGGTGTGACATCATGGTGACCCACAGGGTGTGACATCATGGTGACCCACAGGGTGTGACATCATGGTGACCCACAGGGTGTGAGGTATATTGCACCAATCACAGGGGTTTGATGTATATTGCACCAATCACAGGGGGTGATGCATATTGCACCAATCACAGGGGGTGATGTATATTGCACCAATCACAGGGGGTGATGCATATTGCACCAATCAGCCCAAGCTGAAGACAAGTTTTAGTGTGGCGCTTCATGGAAGCGTGTCCCTCAGAGCTTCATGGCAGATTAATGAACTGAGTTGGAATGATGTAGTACTTCTAAATTAGCTTTGAATGGGAACTCAGACTATCAGTCCTTGTTCTTACTCGGTTTATGCAGTAATCCCCCAGAAGCCCCATCCGCCCCCCCCTGGGGCTCACAGACAGGAAGACAGGAGGGGAGAAGTTCAATGCAAAAGTTAAGAATTGTCTATTAACCCTTGACCTCTTGTGATTGGCTTACAAGTTTCATTCACTTTCTATTGGCCATTTGTCCCATGTGCTGATTGGTCCTATGATCTAGCGTAAAGGAGGACATGACCTCGTCTGGGAATCAGATGGTTTTGAAAGGATGGTGAAGGACTTCACACCAGACGGACGTGAGCAGGAACACTCACACACATAATTGCAGCACATATCTCAGCAATAACATTATCAAACAATATCATTTGCCGTGAAAACCAACATCAAAAATCATTTTAGATCGACAATTCATATAAAATGTCTAAAAGTTCAAATTCCAACAAAGAGCAGAAATCAGGTGGAAAGGGAAAGAATAGTGATCAACTCTGTCATCACCTCCATCACCTCCTCCATCACCTCCTCCATCACCTCCTCCTCGCCTCGTTCATCACCTCCATCACCTCCTCCTCGCCTCGTTCATCACCTTTACCTCACCATCACCTCCTCCATCACCTCCATCACCTCCTCCATCACCTCCATCACCTCCTCCATCACCTCCATCACCTCCTCCTCGCCTCGTTCATCACCTTTACCTCACCATCACCTCCTCCATCACCTCCATCACCTCCTCCTCGCCTCGTTCATCACCTTTACCTCACCATCACCTCCTCCATCACCTCCTCTTGGTAAGACTGACAGTGTATTAATCTTAGTGGCCAATCATTGCTTAACAGAGGTCACCTCCCACATGGTGGTTTGAGGAACAACTTCCTGACGGACAGGGTCAAATATTGACATCTGGGAATCAATACATCAGGTCAAATCAGACAAAAACTTGTCTGACCACTCTCTGTTCACTTCGACTCCAACAGGCCTCTCTGTTCACTTCGATAAGCCTATTACAGGGCAGGTTTTTATAACATTAAAACTGTTGGACTATTTTTTTTTTCGAACAAGGCACTGGGAGTCAACGAAACCATAAAATGCAATGACTGCACTACTAACTTCACAAACTCAGCTAAAGGAACACAAAGCACTAATTCACAGCCAAGCCTTTAAATGGAACCTGCAACCTCACAGACAGACTCAGGCTCGCAGGGGAACTCCTCAGCTCAACACTGCTGATTCTTCAAAGCCCAATCCACCAGAGAGCTCATTTGACTTTATTACTGTTGCGACTGGAGAGAATAAGAGTGTGTAAGGGAGAGGAGAACCTCCACTGCACACGACACCAAGGGAGCTCTGAGAACCCAGAGGGCTGCTTTTGTCTCAAGAAACTAAATGTAAAACTTGAAGAATACAAAGTAGAAGAACAAGCAAACATACGTATTAAAGCTGTCAATATGCATGTGAATATAGAACATCTGTACATTTTGAGGCAGCTCAGAGGCAGCTCAGAGCAGGTCAGAGGCAGCTCAGAGGCAGCTCAGAGGCAGCTCTGAGGCAGCTCAGAGGCAGCTCTAGAGCAGAGGCAGCTCTGAGGCAGCTCTGAGGCAGCTCTGAGGGGAGCTCCATGGGCACGTTTATTAACACTGAGAGGTGAAGGCAGTCAAATTAAATTGAGACATAATTACTTCCATGAGCAAGATTAATGTGTTTTATTATTCCAACTGTTAGCTAATGCAGTAACCCTATTTCCAGTCTGAAGGGTTGTCCCTCCAGGCAGTAAAAGCACTCTTGATGTATAATAGTTTTGTAATCAAATATCCCCAAACTAGTCAAATGAAGGATACTATTGTCTGGACCCTGTATGTTCCAGAAAACAACACAGTACTCTGTGAGGCACAAACACAGACAAGCAGGGAAGACCCAAAGGCAATTTTTTGTTTTCACAACAGTTCCTGCGAGAAAATGACACCAGACAATTAGCTCTGCTCAACCAGCCGCCAAACTATTGAATACTTTGATTGTAGTCAGTGCTAACTGTGGAGGTTTTTAATGAAGGGAAATGTATAGCTTTTTGACAAAATTGTTGTCCCCTTCTCCTGGGCCCTGCTCTGTCGCTTCCTGTTCTAAGGGAACCCTCTATGTCTAAACATCTGCAGATTATCAACAAGGTTTATTGGGATCAAGTCATTCCCCCCTCACCACAGTGAGGTCTAGTCTGAAATGAGAGATCAAAGGCTGACCAGGAAGTGACTCAAGGAGACCTTTAATGTTCCATACATCCCCTCCAGAGAAACTCCCTAAATCACTTCAGTTGAGGTAGCAGCTTCCTGCCACTGGAGGATTGATTGAATTGTGGTTTCACAGACAAGGGCACGGAAATATGAGCACTGCCTCACAAAAAAATGATTAGTTTTTAGGACAGTCTAAGGAGAAGAAATTGAATTTTGCTCTGAAACAGGTAAATCCGTGGGGTATGGAAAGGGCATGCCCTGTGCCCTGACAAAAACTGTTAATAAAAGAATAATCGTGCACTGCTTGTTTCACCTATGTGACAGGCTCTGGTGAAAAGGCCATTGTTTTTTTGGTGTTTTTTACAGTTTTCCTTTTCTTGCATATTACAAAAGTTAAAGTGTTGAAGAAGTCACTCAATATAATAAACAACAAGTTTAGGATCACTAAATACTCTAGAACAATTAGTAATTTGTTCTTGTTTATCTAAGCTTCCAGTTGAGTTGTGGGCACGTCATGCATGATGTGATTTGATTTGCAAAGGGGGGGTCAATGGTCCCCTAACGAGGGTTAGACTGCAGTTTTTCTATACATGCATACATACAATCTGCACTTTCACAATCTGTAACTAAGCTGAGAAATGACCTTAGCCAATAACAGCCCCTTTTCACCAGAGCATGTCACATATGTTTTGCTGTGGGGAGAGGTTGGATGTTTTGTGGACTAAAACTTGACAAAACTAACAAACAAATTTTTTTTGTAACTGTAGAATGCAAAACTGAACAGTTGAGCAGAAAGAATTTAAACCTTTAAGAAATGTAAATGTTGTTATTTTCTATTTGATGTATTAAAATAATTACATCTCTTCCAAAAAGTAACAACAAAACCATTTCCCTACCACACGTATGAATACGTTAATTTCCTGTAATTAAAGCCAACCGATTTCATTTATCCCTTTTAACTTCTATTCAAACTCCCTCCTTAAAGCTTAACAATCGTTCCGAGGTTGCTTTTTTGTTTACTATGTTGCAAAGCTGCTAAATTATCATAACAGTTCGATATTAGCATTTGTTAGTCATCATTGGCTCTACTTTGTAACCAAACCTTAAGTCTGTTGATAGCTCTGCAAAGTCTGCAGGGAAATATTTGTATGCCATCTGTCTGCCCTAAAACCTGCTGTCCAACTGTCAGCATTTCTGGACACTATTTTATGTTTCCTACCAGCTGTATTTCCATGCTTTAAAATGAAAGTTTGCCCATAGCAATTTGCTACCAATCCCTCCAATTAATCTCAAATTAAATCGGTTTGATTTCTTCTAATAGTCCGTGCTAAGGGATTGATATGAAATGGTGTGTTTAGTTTATTCCTGAGGTTGAAAATAGCCTTGCAACAGTTGAATGTTTCTGTGTCATAACCCTTAAATTATTTTGCCCAAATCAATCAATCAATCAATCAAATTGTATTTAAATAGTGCATTTCATAACAGAAGGCAACCCAATGCATTTCACAGAGGGAAAGTAGGGGAGGGGGGGGAATACGAACACTTATGTTTGACACAAATTTTCCAGAGGGAAGCCAAAAACCAGATCACCCATTAGGGCCAAAGGGTGGGCAGGTGGCAGAGCTAGCGCTGACATGCTGACGGTTCTGATTCTCTTCCCAGAGGCTCTGCGGGGGTCTGAACTCTGAACCCTGGTCCCTCCGGATTCACTTCATAGAGAAGATCACACAGATGATCACGTGACCTCAGACACAACCCAGCCCTCACTGCCTGTCACCCCTCATCACTGCATTCTCATCACTGCATTCTCACAGACTCACAGAATGAAGGGCAGGTGGAGGAGAAGCAGACAGAATGAAGGGCAGGTGGAGGAGAAGCAGACAGAATGAAGGGCAGGTGGAGGAGAAGCAGACAGAATGAAGGGCAGGTGGAGGAGAAGCAGACAGAATGAAGGGCAGGTGGAGGAGAAGCAGAGCAGTTATTGTTTCAACACTCATTAATTGTTGTACTCTTTCTTTCTCACTCATCTTTTTTTCGGTCACCCCTATACTATTTTCCACCTCAACAAGACTGTGGTACCACCAGTTCTACATTAAGTGAATAAATCATCCCGCTTCTATCAGACACACAACCTGAAGCATGCACACACTAATACACTCCTTCCTTATTCACAAGAACATTCCTTCACCTTGAGACATACACACACACACACACACACACTCTAAAGTACAATTTAAAGGTCCATCACTGATCTCTGCAGCACCGAATGACAAACTTATTTTGCTCTCTTTACACCTCCCTGGAGAAAGACCCGGAAACAGGTCCAGTAAAACCACAGGCCATCCATCAACACACCACTTAAAGAGGGGGATGGAGGAGATACAGGGATGAAAAAGAGACCCTCTGGTGATAATTACACTCTTTGTCATTACTCTTCTTTGGCCACACAACACACATATTGTCACCCCCCATCCCCCATTTAACCCTTACTGAAACACAGACCACAAATCACCAAGGGGCTCATTTATAAAACTGGAGAATTAACGTGAAAATGTTGTGTACGAACCTAGGGATAGGGTTAGGGATGCTCATAATAAACCGTGTGACCGTTTACTGACAACACGAATGTTTACCGGTTAATACTATCGGTTAAACAGTGTTGCCAATTTAGCGACAATGTAGCTACATTTATCAACTTATACCTTCCCTAGTGAAAAAAAAGTTGTATCTAACAACTAGCGACAAATCTAGTAACTTTCTGCTACTTTGGCATCCTCCGTTTTTGTTGTTGAATAGCAGCAAAATAACTGAAATTGTACTTGTACATGTTATTATTGCCGCCAATCATGTAGGTACACCAGCGATCTCGGATTCAATGTGTTTGTTGATCTGTTTTTGTTCTGTTGTTGTTTATGATGCTATTTAAAAATTAACCCCTTATGGGAAAATGTTTTTGTTTGTTGTATTGGTATTTTTCTAATGGGTCACTGACGCTCGTCCTTTCTACATTTTAAATCTTGTTTGTTAACGGTTAATGGTCGTTCACAAGCGTCGGTTATCAGTCCACATTTGTTTTCAAACAGAACATCCCTAGTACCAACAAAACACAGAAAGTGCACATCCCACTCCGGTTTTCCTTCATTACTTTAAACTTGCCACACAAGTTTAGTTAGAGAGGGCTAAGAGGCGTATGACTAAGCAGACCACCTGAAGTCTATAATGACAACTGTATACAGTTGATCGTGTCAGCACATGTTTAATGTGAAGTTGCTGAGAAGTCTTTGTAAAACTTTGTGTCACATCTCCATGGGGGCCCACACCCACTGTAGAAGATGCAGGGAGATACTTTGGTTGTTGCCTGAGCCTGGCTGGGCTTGTGTTGTGAGTTTAGCAGAGCAGAAGACAGAGAGCAGTGACAGCTCTTTCATGTCACAATTCTGGATCTCTGTTGGGACCCTGTGCTGGAGGGTGTATCACTGAGTATCTGTGTTTGTGTTGGTGTGTGTGTTTGTGTGTCTAGGGGTGGGGGTGATATGATTCAGTATGTGTGTGTTTGTGTGTTTGTGTGTCTAGGGGTGGGGGTGATATGATTCAGTATGTGTTTGTTTGTGTGTCTAGGGGTGGGGGTGATATGATTCAGTATGTGTTTGTTTGTGTGTTTGTGTGTCTAGGGGTGGGGGTGATATGATTCAGTATGTGTGTGTTTGTGTGTCTAGGGGTGGGGGTGATATGATTCAGTATGTGTGTGTTTGTGTGTCTAGGGGTGGGGGTGATATGATTCAGTATGTGTGTGTTTGTGTGTCTAGGGGTGGGGGTGATATGATTCAGTATGTGTGTGTTTGTGTGTCTAGGGGTGGGGGTGATATGATTCAGTATGTGTTTGTTTGTGTGTTTGTGTGTCTAGGGGTGGGGGTGATATGATTCAGTAGGGGTGTCCCTCTTCACCAGAGTGGTGGTGTGGGATCTTGCCAGGGCACATTGGCAGCCTTGCAACTCCAGCTTGCGCTTTTAATCTTTCCCTCTTTTGGTTGGCTTGCTGTGTGTGTGTGTGTGTCTTGCTTACATGTGTATCTATGCACGAGAGACGTAGACTTGGACAGAAAAGAAACCCCCAAATGATTAGGGTCTTATAGCATCATAGAGTGCCAACATCTGTTGTAGCTTGGCAAGAAACCCTCCAAGCGTTCCTGAGTCCGGATGTGGGAGGGATTCTTGCCCTTAAAGATTGAAAGGCAAATCCCTTACATGTGGACCCTTGTCTGAGTCCGGTATCTGTTGATCCGCACCAGGCTACCTCAGGGAATTTATAAATGAAAGAACGAGAGAGACATTGTTGAGGGCAAACAGGAAGGAGGAACAGAGAAAATTGAAGAGAGGAAAGTGAGAAGACGTGAGGTCACTTCCTTCGAAGGCGTGCTGGTGTGACCCCTAGGAAGAGACAGATCAATACAGTGCAAAAGGAAATCAAGGAGACAACTATTAATACATTGCAGGCAGAGATTCAACCAAAGTCAAAGGTTAAATTTAGACTTCAGGGGAATAAGACATTGTGATCAAATTCTGGCAACACAGTGTGAAAATGATCTTTAAACTGGAAGAGGATTTAGGAAAAGTGAAGGAGAGGTTAAGGAAAGTAAGGGAAGGAAAATGTCTGCAAAAACAGAAAGGTGGTCATGAAATGAAGCATGACCACTCAGGTTCTCTGCCTGCATTGGGCCACTACCAAATCACCTCCCATTGGGGCACTACCAAATCACCTCCCATTGCCCAGAAGGTTAAGGACGTTCCTACATCAGAACTATAAGAGACTAACTTTGTTCTGCCCAAAGTATCAGCTCAGCTGATACACTGGCCCACCAGAGAGCTGTACAGCAGCTCAGCTTATACACTGGCCCACCAGAAAGCTGTACAGCAGCTCAGCTGATACACTGGCCCACCAGAGAGCTGTACAGCAGCTCAGCTGATACACTGGCCCACCAGAGAGCTGTACAGCAGCTCAGCTGATACACTGGCCCACCAGAGAGCTGTACAGCAGCTCAGCTTATACACTGGCCCACCAGAGAGCTGTACAGCAGCTCAGCTGATACACTGGCCCACCAGAGAGCTGTACAGCAGCTCAGCTGATACACTGGCCCACCAGAGAGAGCTGTACAGCAGCTCAGCTGATACACTGGCCCACCAGAGAGAGCTGTACAGCAGCTCAGCTTATACACTGGCCCACCAGAGAGCTGTACAGCAGCTCAGCTGATACACTGGCCCACCAGAGAGCTGTACAGCAGCTCAGCTGATACACTGGCCCACCAGAGAGAGCTGTACAGCAGCTCAGCTGATACACTGGCCCACCAGCTTCAAACCATCATAGAAAAAACCTTCAGCGTCTTCATGCCGACAGATGGTCGAAAAAGAAGAAAAAAAACAAAACGTATAATATCCTCTTTCCCCTGTGTGCACCCTGCTAAAGCGAATGCAATATCTGTCAAACGTCTGGTCTCGTGCAGCAGTGGTACTTGAGGGGAAATCAATCTTGTGTGTTGCTCTTTTTCATTGTGAACTCCAGAAGGTGGGCCCTCCTGCATTTTGCAGGTGTTGGGATATTAACACCTTCTGAAAAGCAATCTAAAGGTTTAATTTCAGGTGAAGCTCACCCCCTCTTCACTCTGCTTTCCTTGCCTCTCCACAAAAATAGTCTGTGGCATATTAGAATTGTTTTTCGCAGAACCTGCCAAATGGGTCCAAACACATCTCAGCAAAGGTGTGTTCTTTAGCAGTTTAAAACAGGGGTCCCCAAACTATGGCCTGCACGCCGACTATGGCCCTGCCCACACATTTGGACCGGCCCTCTGAACAATGCCAGAGGCATATTTTGAAATTGTAATTTTAAATAGGCTTATATGTTTTAATCATATCATATCTGGATTTGATAATGAAGGTTAACGTAATTATTAACGTAATAACGTAAACAAATTATTTGTTAGATTCACCCACCAACAGAATGGTACATTCAACATAACATCTAAATTAAATATCCCAATAATACTGGTAGTCACTCCGGCCCATGTAATTTTCTGTTACAGACCGACCCGGCCCCACATTAAAGAAAGGAAAAATTATCTGTCCCTCGCAGAAAATTGTTTTGGGGACCCCTGGTTTAAAATCTGAATTATATCACAGCACTACCCTCCCCCCACCCACCACACCCTCCTCCCTCCCCTGGCCTATGGACAGCTTGGCCTTTTTGTGGCATTTCAGAATTATGCGAGCAGCCCAAGGTGAGTGGTGATAAACGTGGCTCTCTGTGGCATCTGAGAGTGGGAGGGATGGACTCTGTTTGGGTTGTCTTCAATATACTCTATCACTTATGTTGCCAGAAACTATTTCTCCTTCCATCCTCTCTAACAAACTAACTGACAACCAATTCAGTGTCCATGTGAAAACGATTTAGTTATATTTGAAAGTAAGAGTTGTCTACAGGTTTTACTGTCACGTTAAATTGTACAATGTTCCCAGAACCCAGATGCACAGCATGGAGATTAACGTTCTTTTTGCCTGGCAAACTTTTTCATTTTTTTTCACATGCTGTTCCAACAACTAGTGACGTTAGAAAAACTACAACACCACAACACTAGACCGGAAACAAAACAACAGGCACGCCGCACACACTTGTTTGGGCTTGCGAGCCGGCTAAAGAGTAGTAGGCTAATGTTAGGTTTTGAGTGGATAGCGAGCGCGAGACGCCGAAATGGATGCCAAATAAGATTCTGAATGGAAAGTTTACTTTTAAAAAGTTGCCAAATGGTTCCATTGACAAGACCAAAGTGATCCGTGTGTTGTGTTGTTGTGAACTGAGCTATCATCGCAGCACGTCCAGTCTGAAATATCACTTTGATGGCCAAGCACACAGCTGATGCGAATTCTCCGCCCCCTTGTCAAAGCCAGGCGATTGCAATGTTGTTTTCAATTTAAAAAAAACATTTGCACTAAGCAAGCCATTGTTGTTGCAATTGTTGAAATATTTTTTAATGTTGCTTGCTTTTCTACAGGTACACTTGCACTTATTGCGATTCATGTTGTTTAATTGTAACTTGTTTAACTACATGCTCTTGTGGTTCTTCCCTTTGGCACTTATTTTGGTTGTTCACAATATGTGCTTCATGTTTTGGCTACCCGCAATGTTTTTGGGGCTATCTTGTTGTTATCAGTGACCTATGCACTTTGTAAAGCTCTCTCTTGGAAGTCGCTTTGGATAAAAGCGTCTGCTAAATGAATAAATGTAAAATGTAAATGCAAGCCAATCCACTTTTTCATGTTGATAAGAGCATTAAAGTGAAAAAAATTATGGGACAAAAAGAAATCAATGGACATTTAGAATATATAAAAATGTGTGATTAATTGCGATTAATTGTGAGTTAACTATGACATTAATGCGATTAATCGCAATTAAATATTTTAATCGTTTGACAGCAGTATTATTTACACATCAGCACTTACAGCTGACTGTCATTAGCCTCCTTTATGTAATTGAATGAGAGACAGGATCACCCCGATAGTTAATTACCTGTTGAATGATTTTCATTTACACCTGTGTGACTCTGGCTACATGTACAGCATCCAAGGTTAGAACACAACTAAGCTCAGAAACTCTGGCCCCGTTTTGGGAGATGGCAGCAAGACACCGAAGTCAATCATGTTTCTTCTGCATGTTGTGAAATGAAAACATCTGGTGGATTTTCCAGACTTGACAGCGATGCCTCCTTTGCCACAGATACAGCCCACCCTGAGCCCTCCAGATACAGCCCACCCTGAGCCCTTCAGATACAGCCCACCCTGAGCCCTCCAGATACAGCCCACCCTGAGCCCTTCAGATACAGCCCACCCTGAGCCCTCCAGATACAGCCCACCCTGAGCCCTCCAGATACAGCCCACCCTGAGCCCTCCAGATACAGCCCACCCTGAGCCCTCCAGATACAGCCCACCCTGAGCCCTCCAGATACAGCCCACCCTGAGCCCTTCAGATACAGCCCACCCTGAGCCCTCCAGATACAGCCCACCCTGAGCCCTCCAGATACAGCCCACCCTGAGCCCTCCAGATACAGCCCACCCTGAGCCCTCCAGATACAGCCCACCCTGAGCCCTCCAGATACAGCCCACCCTGAGCCCTCCAGATACAGCCCACCCTGAGCCCTCCAGATACAGCCCACCCTGACCCCTCCAGATACAGCCCACCCTGAGCCCTCCAGATACAGCCCACCCTGAGCCCTCCAGATACAGCCCACCCTGAGCCCTCCAGATACAGCCCACCCTGAGCTCTCCAGATACAGCCCACCCTGAGCCCTCCAGATACAGCCCACCCTGAGCCCTCCAGATACAGCCCACCCTGAGCCCTCCAGATACAGCCCACCCTGAGCCCTCCAGATACAGCCCACCCTGACCCCTCCAGATACAGCCCACCCTGAGCCCTCCAGATATAGCCCACCCTGAGCCCTCCAGATAACCAGTTCACACCTGCATGAACAGTTTTTTTGTTTCAATACTGAAAAGTACCTGTGTGTTAGCTCGGCAAATAAGCAGCAATGCTAATCAAGGTAACAGGGTAATTTCCCCTTTTCACCTCCTATGTGTGTGTTTTGTGTGTGTGTGTTTTTGTATGGATAAGCTACCTGTGGATGTCTCACAGTTGGAAAACGCAGCTTTCATCTGGCTAATTTAAATTACCTAGTAACTAAGCAACTAAATGACCACCGCCTCTGCCCCTAACAACCTGACATCAATGTAATTATTTCTCTCATACATAGAGCTTGTGAGAGGCAAGGGAAAAGAACATGTGTTACCGGACCCTGTGAAAAGGATGTCCAAAACAAGGTGTTGTGTGGTAGTACTCCATGATGTTGGTTTGATGTTGAGATGAAACAAATGCTTTTTGTGACGGTAGTATTTTGGTCTCTCTCTCTGTATCTTTCACTGTACCTGTCTCTCTCTCTCTCTCTCTCTCTCTGTATCTCTCACTGTCCCTGTCTCTCTCTCTGTATCTCTCACTGTCCCTGTCTCTCTCTCTGTCTGTATCTCTCACTGTCCCTGTCTCTCTCTCTCTGTCTGTATCTCTCACTGTTCCTGTCTCTCTCTCTCTCTCTCTGTATCTCTCACTGTCCCTGTCTCTCTCTCTCTCTCTCTCTCTCTGTATCTCTCACTGTACCTGTCTCTCTCTCTCTCTCTCTCTCTCTCTCTCTCTCTCTCTCTCTCTCTCATTTGGTCTCTCTCTCTGTATCTTTCACTGTACCTGTCTCTCTCTCTCTCTCTCTCTCTCTCTCTCTCTCTCTGTATCTCTCACTGTCCCTGTCTCTCTCTCTGTATCTCTCACTGTCCCTGTCTCTCTCTCTGTCTGTATCTCTCACTGTTCCTGTCTCTCTCTCTCTCTCTGTATCTCTCACTGTCCCTGTCTCTCTCTCTCTCTGTATCTCTCACTGTCCCTGTCTCTCTCTCTCTGTATCTCTCATCTGTATCTCTCACTGTCTCTCTCTCTCTCTGTATCTCTCACAGTCCCTGTCTCTCTCTCTCTGTATCTCTCACTGTCTCTCACTGTCTCTCTCTCTCTCTCTCTCTCTCTCTCTCTCTCTGTATCTCTCACTGTCCCTGTCTCTCTCTCTCTCTGTATCTCTCACTGTCCCTGTCTCTCTCTCTCTCTGTATCTCTCACTGTCCCTGTCTCTTTCTCTCTGTATCTCTCACTGTCACTGTCTCTCTCTCTCTGGGCCTCATGTACTAACGCTTTTGCACCCACTTCAGGTGTATTTGTTTTGCAATGTGCGCGTAAAAGCATGGCGAGGTATGTACAAACATGCCGCACTGAGGTAAAAGCGCAGACTGCCTGTCGCGGGAACTGAAAATGGCAAATTGCGCTTTTCCGTGTCATGCTTATGCATTCACGGGAGGGTCAGGGGGAAAGTGGGAGTTTCCCATAAAGAGATGGGAGGGGATGCTTAAAGTGCGCTTAATTATGTATTCCGCAGTATGTACAAAAACCGCCTGTGAAAACGCACCTCTATTTTGCTGTGAAAATTCTCTGCCTGTTAAAAGCAGTCGTAAACCAGGATGCGCATATGCCTCCTGGTGAAATGGGAGTCAGGTGGCTGAGCGGTTAGATAATCAGGCTAGTAATCATAAGGTCGCTGGTTCGATTCCCAGCCGTGCAAAATGACGTTGTGTCCTTGGGCAAGGCACTTCACCCTACTTGCCTCGGGGGAATGTCCCTGTACTTACTGTAAGTCGCTCTGGATAAGAGCGTCTGCGAAATGACTAAATGTAAATGGAAGCCGTAACCAGAGCAAGACGAAGACATAGGCGAGGAAGACAAGGATGTTCACACTTTTTGAGTTGAGTGAACACAAGATCATTACGCGTTACAGATTAAGCAGCCATGCAATATTACAGTTACTGGAAGAAATCAAAGATTACATCGAATTTCCGACTCAGCATTCACATTCCATTCCAGCAGTTGTTAAACTCCTCACTACATTACAAATATTGGCATCAGGATCACTTCAAACAGTCATCGCTGTTTTGACTATGGTGGCTGATTCATGATAGAAAGAGAGAAGGAGGCCCATTCAATTGCGCGGTTAAATGCTCGTAATGTACGGTATAGTGGCCGGAGAAAGGCGCTGATTACCCGATGACCTGCAGGTTTCGTAAATACAACGTAAACTGAAGTATCACAGCGTGCGCTGTCTGTGGGTTGGCCATGGTGCTAATAACGCTACATTTGCGAATGTACGTACCCCAGACGAGGCCCAGAGTTTCTCTCACTCTACCCAGACGAGGCCCAGAGTTTCTCTCACTCTACCCAGACGAGGCCCAGAGTTTCTCTCACTCTACCCAGACGAGGCCCAGAGTTTCTCTCACTATACCCAGATGAGGCCCAGAGTTTCTCTCACTCTACACAGACGAGGCCCAGAGTTTCTCTCACTCTACCCAGACGAGGCCCAGAGTTTCTCTCACTATACCCAGACGAGGCCCAGAGTTTCTCTCACTCTGTATCACTGTTTTCCTCCCTCTCCAATTCTCACCAACTTCCCCCCAAGCAGGTCTGTGTCATCATCTTGTAGTAGTTAGCCAAGTGGTTATCAAAGTAGTTATCAAAGTGGTTCAGCACCGTAGCAAATTGTGGGTTCCTAAACACCCTACGTGTTATGATGAATAACTACCAGTCATGCCACACGGTTATCAGACTAAATGAATTGAATCAATGTCAGAACAGGAGGAGCTCCTGTGTGAATATGCTGCTCAGAACAGGAGGAGGTCCTGTGTGAATATGCTGCTCAGAACAGGAGGAGGTCCTGTGTGAATATGCTGCTCAGAACAGGAGCAGCTCCTGTGTGAATATGCTGCTCAGAACAGGAGGAGGTCCTGTGTGAATATGCTGCCTGGCTCCAGTGGCACTTATTCAACACCATCTGGTTTGGGAAGAAAAAGAGCAAGAGTGCTTTGACAGTTTGGATGCTGTGATTGTGCATCCAAAAAGATATAGGCCCTTGGCTGGGAGAGATGACCAGACCTCAGAGCCACATCACCCGCCATTTTGGCTCTACTCTCCAATTCGATGTCATCCTAATGTACATTGTAACTAGATTATAATTGACTTGAAATTCCTGGCAGCTATGTCTCAGACCAAGTTGGACAAAGTCTATGGCTGAGTGTATTTAGTGCTTGTTTGTGTGTGTTTGTGTGTTTGTGTGTGTGTGTGTGTGTTTGTATGTGTGTGTTTGTGTGTGTGTGCGCGCATGCACATGCTGTATCTGTGTGTTCCATTGATCCAGTGTCATCTGGCAGATCCAACTTCATCAACAACATGATCATTTATTCCTACCTTCATGAAATTTGTCAAGTGTGTCAATTTGTCACAATCAAACACAAACACAGTCACACACACACTCATACAAAGACACAGTCAAGCACACACAGATACACTAAGACAGACAGACTCAGTGTAAATGTCCATGCCTACATCTGCAATTTGTGTGCAAGCACTGTACAGTATGTGTGTGTGTACCGGGAGTGTATGTGTATATGAGTTCATGCACTGTGTGTGTGTGCACTTGAAAACAATTCATTAAGAATAAACTGTAATTACAAAGAATCCCCTAACTATGTTAAAAGCCCATGTGTGTTATACCGGGCATGGCTAACACACACAGAGTTAGGTCATGGCTAACACACGCAGAGTTAGGCCATGGCTAACACACGAAGAGTTAGGTCATGGCTAACACACGCAGAGTTAATAACAGGAGTATTTCCTGTGACTCTTCTCTGAAGACACACATGACATGTGATTACATCTTCCAAGGAATCAATGCAAGAATTGAAAAATGTAATGGCAAGATGGCTTCTTTCTATCTTTCACAAATTCACCTGTTCCCTCACACCTGGGGACCAGATATCAGTAACACCTGTCTATCAAGGTTGGCAGGGTAGTGTGGCAGGCAGGCCCCCATGGACATGGACCCTCTCTCTCCATCTATTTAGTCCTTCTCACTGTTGCTCTGTTGCTATCTCTGTTCTCTCAGCTTTTGCACCTCTCTGTCTCTCTCTTCCCTCTTGCTCACTCAACCTGTCCCTCACTCCCTCTCTCTCTTGCTCACATTCCCTCTTTATCTCTTTCCCTCCACCCATCTCTCTCTGCCCCCCTTCCCTCCCTCCTCATTCCCTCTTCTACCTTCTGGCTTCTTCTTTGATAATGAAAAACACAATGGCTGCTTCCTAATTAAGTGAAGCCTAATTTCCTGAAGATTAAAGGCACTACAATTAAGAGGAAGAGAAGAGGAGGGGAAACGGGACAGAAAGCTTTTGTGTGCCTCTTAGGTGGGGTGTTGTGCAGTGTGTGTGGGTGTGAGAGTGAGAGAGAGAGAGAAAGAGAGAGAGAGAGAGAGAGAGAGAGAGAGAGAGAGAGAGAGAGAGAGAGAGAGAGAGAGAGAGAGAGAGAGAGAGAGAGAGGGAAAGAGATTAGGGTGTAGTAGAGTTTGAATGAAAAGATTTATCGAGAGTAAGATTCGTTCCCCACCCCCTCTGTAATAAACTCCTTTCATTCTACACCCTGTTTATCTAAGACTCATTGTGAAGAATTTCAATGCTTTTTATGGATAATGTGTTTGATTAACAGATGACACACTATTCCAACTGTGTGTGTGTGTCAAAAGGTAAACAATGGTGACAGAGAGATTGACAATGAGTGGGAATTAGACAGAGAGAGGAAAGAAATACATTGAGAGAGCAAGAGTGAAAGACTGGGAGAACCCGTCTGTCTATAGTCTGTGATGAGTCAAGGATATACGTGCAAGCTGTCTGTCTGTGTGTTTGTCTGTGAGTGTGTGTTTCTGTGTGTCTGTGTATGTTTCTGTGTATCTGTGTGTGTATGTGTGTGTTTGAGCGTAAAGAAACAATGACAGTCTCTCTCAATCTCTCTGTACAAATCAATCCAAGCTCATTTCAGATGTTATGGCGTTGACACAGGAAAAGCTTTTTGTTCCAGTGTTTGTATCTTTCATTATCTCTGGACAGCAGTGGTTACTGTATATTCTTTCATTATATCTGGACAGCAGTGGTTACTGTATATTCTTTCATTATCTCTGGATAGCAGTGGTTACTGTATATTCTTTCATTATCTCTGGACAGCAGTGGTTACTGTATATTCTTTCATTATCTCTGGATAGCAGTGGTTACTGTATATTCTTTCATTATATCTGGACAGCAGTGGTTACTGTATATTCTTTCATTATCTCTGGATAGCAGTGGTTACTGTATATTCTTTCATTATCTCTGGATAGCAGTGGTTACTGTATATTCTTTCATTATCTCTGGACAGCAGTGGTTACTGTATATTCTTTCATTATCTCTGGATAGCAGTGGTTACTGTATATTCTTTCATTATCTCTGGACAGCAGTGGTTACTGTATATTCTTTCATTATCTCTGGACAGCAGTGGTTACTGTATATTATTTCATTATCTCTGGACAGCAGTGGTTACTGTATATTCTTTCATTATCTCTGGACAGCAGTGGTTACTGTATATTCTTTCATTATCTCTGGATAGCAGTGGTTACTGTATATTCTTTCATTATCTCTGGACAGCAGTGGTTACTGTATATTCTTTCATTATCTCTGGACAGCAGTGGTTACTGTATATTCTTTCATTATCTCTGGATAGCAGTGGTTACTGTATATTCTTTCATTATCTCTGGACAGCAGTGGTTACTGTATATTCTTTCATTATCTCTGGATAGCAGTGGTTACTGTAAATATTTGTAATTAACAGTTGTTCAGATCAAACGTGAGCAAATCTCCAGCATGAGTCTTTGTCTTTAGTCTTTAGAAAAGGCTCAAGACGCACTTGTTCCGGGAGTACAACGGCACTTAGGAATGATTGGCTGGACCTGATGTTAGTTTCCTCCAGGATCACAATGACTCTTATTGAGAGATTTGTTGCTCTTGTTGGTTAGTTGTAACAGATTTAAATTCTTGTACTCGCTGTGAAATATTTTCCTGTTGATTGTTTTTCTACAGGTACACTCTTGCACTTTTTGAGTTTCATGTTGTTTAATTGTGACTTGTTTAACTGCATGCTCTTGTGGTTCTTCCCTTTGGCACTTATTTGGTTTTTCACAATGTATGCTTCATGTTTTGGTTGCTCGCAATGTTGGGGCTATCTCGTTGTTATTATCAGTGACCTATGCACTTTTGTAAAGCTCTCTCGTGGAAGTTGCTTTGGATAAAGCGTCTGCTAAATGCATAAATGTAAATAGTCTGTTCAATGTAAACAGTGAACAGACCAGCCATGCTATGCATGCTAGCACCAATATATCTAAGACATTTTCAGACTGTAGAGCAGACAGCACGAAAAGCACTTCCAGAAAAGTGACCAACGATCATCTCCATATATGTTGGTGAGATGCAGCGATCATCTCCATATATGTCGGTGAGAAGCAGTGATCATCTCCATATGTGTTGGTGAGAAGCAGCGATCATCTCCATATGTGTCGGTGAGAAGCAGCGATCATCTCCATATGTGTCGGTGAGAAGCAGCGATCATCTCCATATGTGTCGGTGAGAATTGCTCTTACAGTATGTTATCTCAGTAACAAATCTGTTTATTTACATCAGCTTACATTGCAAAGCTTTACCTGTGTATCTGATTGTATATCATGAATCAGGGATTATATCAAGACTGGTGATACCGTATCTCTTTTAACTCTGGTCATGTTCGTTGTCTCAGCGTTTTGTTGTGGCCAAATGCTGGCTGAATAGCAGCATTGTGATCCTGATATTTGGTTCAATGCTTTGCAGCAGCCCCCCCTCCCTTTCTGTATTCACTGTTATTATCTTGTTGGAAACATCTGGAGGACTCAGATATTCTCCTCTCCTCTATTCCCTCCTCTCTCTCCTCCTCCTCCTATCCTTCTGTCTGTCTGTCCATAAGTCTGTCTCTCTACTCATCCCTGTCTCGCTCTCGCTCTCGCTCTCGCTCTCTCTCTCTCTCTCTCTCTCTCTCTCTCTCTCTCTCTCTCTCTCTCTCTCTCTCAGCTATCATTCCCTATAAGGTTCTCACCCAAGTTTCAGTCTTTCTCTAACTCCAATTCCCTCACACTGTCTCTAAATATAGTTCTCTTCTCTACCAGCATTGTATCCATAAACAGACTTGGCCCGCTAGGAATTAAGCATTTAATTTGTTCACTCCCATTCTTATTTAAAAACGCACAAAACACAAAGCTAAACTCCAGCTGCTGAGGGCAGGTTCTGTTCAGCATGAATGAACTGCCATTGTCGTGATGATGTTTAAACCTTGTCAGCCATTGTCAACAGAGAGTCAAGACAAGAGAACAACAAGAGGTCTGAACTCACCCAAGAGGCTTCTCCAGTCGGCTGGCAGGCGAGCCAACGATCTCACCCAGGGTGCAGTACATCTGACCCAGAAAGTCCTGAGAGAGAGAGAGAGAGAGAGAGAGATAGAGAGCACAGGGCAACGTATGCAATGGTTAAAAAATTACAAAAAAGTTGAATGGAAGGGTCAAAAAGTGGTGAAGATGTCAGTGTAGAGAAACAGGAGGGGAGAGGGGTGTTTTAAAGAGGAAGTAGAGGGCACTGGAAGAGGGCACACACTAAGGAAAGGTGGTTAGTTAGAGAGAGGTGAGGGTGACGAGTAAGAGGTTAAACACATGCCACTGCAGCTGTGTGAGTACAGTAGTAGGGTGAGAGAGGTTGAGACGTACGTTGAGGTCGGCGGGCTTCCAGAAGGGAGGGCAGGCAGCGGGGTCAACAACAACAGAAGACATCATATACCAGGTACGCACACCAACAAACACCATACCCACCTATATATACACCTTGCACAGCTCAAACCAGGTGGGGAAGGAAGTCTAGAACTTTCCATGTCACAGGTGTTAGTAACGCTCAACATGAGATGGAAGAATGGATGAAAGACGGTAGTTTGGTTTTTGATGGAGTTATGCAAACCTTCTGTATCCAAATACATAAAATAATCATTTGAACAGATTATTTTGTTTCAATGTCAAATGTTTCACTCAATGCTTTTTGTTGCCATTGTCTCCAAGCACACCATATTTGTATGCTTTTTTAAATGAGCTAATTAGCAGAAAATAATTGTGGTGAAGAATGTTCCAATCCAGCTGACAGAGGAGACTGGAGGCCAGAAGCATTGTGTAATACTAGTCTACGTGACCAAACCACTAATATTATTGCATTTCAGAGGGAGGAGACTGAATCAAGCCAAGTGCGACTGACACTAGTCTGTACACGTTCAGGCAGAATTTACAACAACATTATGACACAACATCAGCACCATTCTTTACATTCAGTGTATTTGGATACCTGGTGGGTTTGTGGGTATTGATTTGCATAAGTCCATGACAGTAGTGACATGCCACTAGCTCAACCAATCAAGTCTTGCCACCTTCACACCAAAGCCATAGACAAGAAGAATTTGGCCAATCAGAGATAGGTTCAGAAAAGAAGTACCTCAGATCTTAGAACAAAAAGACACTGTTGTTTGACATTTATTTCAATTCCAATCATAAAGCTTTTTGTTGAGATCAGCTGGCCAAGCCCTGTTCACCTATGGCTCTGGGTCCCAGTGGAGGCCACTCACGTGTTTGGACAGGTCTGGACTTTTGGAATCCACATCGTACCTGAGAAAACCACATGAGTCAACAGTCAGACAGTGACTTCAGACAGTGAGATGTTCAAAGTATAAAACAAACAAAAACAAAAAAGCAAAATAAAGTGTCTGCTTCCAACCCTTTATGAAGCAAACAAGTTTCCACCATATTGCATATCTCAGGTCCTTGCCAACACAACAACATTTCCTGTGTGTGGCATCTGACATTCATTCTATTCTGTTGTCTGTTGTATCCACACAAATTTATCTAAGAATATTAGCATATAACAAAAGCTAAGAAAACTTGGTTCAGAAAATGTGAGGACCGGGAATTTGATTGAAGACAAAACTTTGGATGATCTACAGCCCCAGACGGCTTGGATGTTGACTCTCTCTTCAGAGAAGATCTGGACAATAGTTTCTTCTGTGTCTATGTTTCTAAATCTTTTCACCTTATTGGAGTGAGGTATCCAACTTGTATTTATGTTTTCCTGTCTATCTACTGTCGTCAGCTGAGAGGATCCCAGAGGTCTCTTCTGGGTTTAGATACATCCAGCTTTGATCTGCCTCTGCCCCTCTGGGCGGCCTGCCCCTCTGGGCGGCCTTTGTTCCTGTGACTTCAGACACATTATCTTAAAGATTAGCAATTAACTAGCTAACAGATACTGCACCGGAAAGTAAGAGGCAAAGGGCAAGGGAGAGATGAAACAAAAGACTCAAGAGATTGAGCTTGGCCACTAATGTGAAATCTGGTCAACACTAAAAATATGAAATCTTTATCTGATATTTCTTACTATTTCAGTTGAAGGGCCCTATTTTAACGATCTGAAACGCAAGTATCAAAACGCAAAGCGCAAGTAACTTGCGCTCGGGACTCCAGCGCTGTTGCTATTATACCGGCGGGATAAATGACTTTGCGCCTGGCTGCAAATCTAAAATGGGTTGGTCTGAAGTAGCTACATTACTAATGGGTGTGGTTTGGGCGTAACGTGCAATAAACCAATCAGAGCGTCATCTCACATTCCCTTTAACAGCAGTTTTCTCATTGCACTAAGTTGCCCACTCATGCTGCTCATTCAAATTCTTATTTTTATTTTTATATATATTTAATATTTTTAATTGTTATATTTTTATATTGTTTAGTTCTTAGAATTAGTTGTACTAATGTACCATTGTACTTTTTTACTTAATTTAAGACTCGTATATGTTTATTGTTTGCACCTTCCTGCCACAGTAAATTCCATGTTTGTGTGACATACATGGCGAATAAACCGAAATCTGATTCAGATTCTGATTGGGATGGGAGAAGAAACCCACCCAAATTAGCTTCGGTTAAACAGGCGTGGGAGGAAATTGCCACAATTGTTACAAATCAAGTTCACATACATAGACATTTCTCATGAAAATCTTTTTAATCATTGACATGAAAGAAATTTTACACAGCCATACAATA
>CM042868.1:0-142500 GCA_023658055.1 Thaleichthys pacificus | reverse complement strand
GTGTGTGACCTTATCTCTCAGTCCAATAACAGAGAGAGGAGGAGAAGGCACAGCACTCGCAGAAACCCTCCACTATCAGTGCAACACAGACAGAGGACATAGTGTTTGCATTTTTGTTAAGTACCACTCACTTACCTCTCTCCACTGCTTGGTTTCCACTCCTTGCGTGTAGAGCACACACACTGTGGAGGAGAGAGAGAGAGGGAGAGGGAGAAAGAAAGGGAGAAAGAGGAAAGAGAAGAGAGAGATTGAAGGAGGGCGGGAGAGAGAGAGAAAAAGAGATGAAAGGAGGGAGAGAGAGATAGAGTAGAGCAGATCAATACAACAGAATTAGCTACAGCAGGCTGAACAAACACACACTGCTCTGCACTAGAAACATGGAGATCTACTCCTCACGTCACACTGATATGACCACAGTGTGGGAGGAGACGATCCTCACGTCACATGACCATCACCATGACACAGCGTGGGAGGAGACGATCCTCACGTCACATGACCATCACCATGACACAGCGTGGGAGGAGACGATCCTGACGTCACATGACCATCACCATGACACAGCGTGGGAGGAGACGATCCTCACGTCACATGACCATGACACAGCATGGGAGGAGACGATCCTCACTGTCACATGATCATCACCATGACACAGCATGAGAGGAGACGATCCTCACGTCACATGACCATCACCATGACACAGCGTGGGAGGAGACGATCCTCACGTCACATGACCATGACACAGCGTGGGAGGAGACGATCCTCACGTCACATGACCATCACCATGACACAGCGTGGGAGGAGACAATCCTCACGTCACATGACCATCACCATGACACAGCGTGGGAGGAGACGATGGAACAGGAAGGAGGAAGGGAGGACGAGATGTTGGCGGAACAGAGAAAGAAGAAGGAAGAGGCATGTAATGAGGTAGTGAAGTAAGAGGGAGAGATGGAAGACAGGAGAATTAGAAGAAAGGATGCATAGAGAGAGAGAGTGGGAGACAGAGTGAGAAAGAGGGTGAGAGGCAGCCAAGCCTGGTTGAGGTGGTTAGGGTTAGTATGTAGGGTAAGGGTTAGGAGCATTAGGGTTAGTATGATTAGGCTTACAATATATAGAGTCATACTCACATGGGTCGGACTTGGAGAATGTATCTTTGTCAAGAAGATTCCTAAGAAAACAGAGACAAAGAGAAGCACAAATGTCAAACACAATCATCCCTAGATACTCATCCATACCACCAGATACATACTTATCCATACCACCAGATACATACTCATCCATACCACCAGATACATACTCATCCATACCACCAGATACATACTCATCCATACCACCAGATACATACTCATCCATACCACCAGATACATACTTATCCATACCACCAGATACATACTTATCCATACCACCAGATACATACTTATCCATACCACCAGATACATACTTATCCATACCACCAGATACATACTTATCCATACCACCAGATACATACTCATCCATACCACCAGATACATACTCATCCATACCACCAGATACATACTCATCCATACCACCAGATAGGACAGCAACAGAATTACAACTAAAACTCTCTCAGATTCAACACCACTGTCTGAGAAGCAACTTGTTCATCTTGGAACATGTGTCATGTGAATCACTGTGCAGGTCTTCCAACCAATAAAGTGTCTAACTATTTTCTCAGATGTTCCTGAGATAACTGGCTTTTGCATAGAAATTGATATTTAGACTGACTACTCATTCATGAACATGTCTTCACCTTGGACGAAACAGGTCTGGTATCCTAGCAACACTAGCTGCTGTATGAACAGGGTTATCGAGACTAAACTGCAGTTAAATGTCCATATCTTCTTACATTTACATTTAGTCACTTAGCAGACGCTCTTATCCAGAGCAACTTACAGTAAGTACAGGGACATTCCCCCGAAGCAAGTAGGGTGAAGTGCCTTGCCCAAGGACACAACCTCATTTTGCACGGCCGGGAATCAAACTGGCAACCTTCAGATTACTAGCCCGATTCCCTAACCGCTCAGCCACCTGACTCCCACTTCTTGATGTTTATTTGTCCAGACTGGCATAATGAGATGTGTAAATATGTGAGTGTGTTTGTACGTGTGTGTTAGAGTTGCTAAGGGGGTGAAACATTTCTGTTAATTCCCACAAATTCCTGAAATTCCCAAAGGTGTGTAAGCTCTTCCCTGCATGCCAGCCAGGCTGACGTCACGCCAGGCTGACGTCACGTGGCTCCCCTCTCAGGGAATCGTAGGCAAGCCTCCTGATTATCTGCACAGCTCATCCACCTGTTGATGTCTCCTTCTCTGCAATTACTTCACCTTTCATTCTCCTTCCCCCCTCCTCCCTTTGTCTCCCTATCCTCCTCCCCCTCCAGCAGAGGCAGGGAGGAGCTCCTCCCCCTCCAACAGAGGCAGGGAGGAGCTCCTCCCCCTCCAGCAGAGGCAGGGAGGAGCTCCTCCCCCTCCAACAGAGGCAGGGAGGAGCTCCTGAGGATGGTTGCTCATCAGAGCGGAAGCGGGAGAGTCTTGATTTGTGCTGCAGGTCGAAGGAAGATGATTATAGGGATGGGGGAGCACAGAGAAAAGGTCATGCTCAAAAATGTCGAAGGCTCCCCCCAGTACCCTCCCCCCAGCCCCCTCCCCCCAGCTCCAATGGCTCACTTCTGTACAGTAATTGTATTAGATAAACGGTTGTGATTGGTCCAGGCCAGGCCAGGTCAGATGGAAATCTGTCTGAATGGGAGGGGGGTCAGACGTGTCTGCCAGAGCAACCAAACCAAGATCAGGCAGGTGTGGTTCCAGGCTAACCCTAACCCTCTCTGTCTGTCACTGTCTTCCTCCCCCCCCGGGACACATTTCAACAGGTGAATGT
This sequence comes from Thaleichthys pacificus, assembly GCA_023658055.1. Taxonomy (NCBI): domain Eukaryota; kingdom Metazoa; phylum Chordata; class Actinopteri; order Osmeriformes; family Osmeridae; genus Thaleichthys; species Thaleichthys pacificus. Next base: position 139,602 of record CM042868.1, on the reverse strand, counting down.
GAGCGTTAAATTGATTATTTTCTTTCAATCCCTTCCCCCTTCATCTCTCCATTTTCATCTCCACAGAAAAGGCCAGTCACACCTGTCACTGTAAATCTTTATTTCTCTTTTTCCTTCTCTCCTCCCCATCTCTCTCTCCATCCCTACAGAATAGGAGCAGTTCTGTACTCTTCTGTCGCAGAGGTGCAACGCCTCTCTGCTTGACCTTTTCAAAATGGCTGCCGGGGGCTGGTTTGTCTCACACCATCACCCCTTCTGCCCTGCTTGCTGGGGCGATCTCTCTCCTGAGACGACTGTGTCTATTGGTCTCTTTCTCTCTGGCATTCACTTTCCTCACCTCCATCCCTCTTTTAATTGCTCTCTCTCTCTCTATCACTCTGCCTCCTTCTCTGCTTCTGTCTCACATTCTTTTCATAGCTGGATTGCTACATCTTCCTTCCATCCGAATGTTTTTGCGCTACTATATCTTACAGTTATTCTCAAACATTTTCCCTCCTCTCTTTTCGTTCCACTCACCCTCACCCTCTCTCCCTCTCTCCCTCTCTCCCTCTCTCTCTCTCTCTCTCTCTCTCTCTTCCTCTGCTCTTTCTCTCTCTTCCTCTGCTCTCTCTCCTCTCTTCCTCTGCTCTCTCTCTCTTCCTCTGCTCTCTCTCTCTCCCTCGCTCTCTCTCTCCCTCTGCTCTCTCTCTGGCAGGTGAAGGCTGGAGGACACGCGGTCAACATTAGACAGCAGTTAGGGCTAGAGGGTTAGGGGGTTAGAGGGTTAGGGGGTTAGAGGGTTAGGGGGTTAGAGGGTTAGGGGGTTAGGGGGTTAGAGGGTTCGAGGGTTGAGGAGAGGAAACTCCTGTTGGGGTAAAGAGCTGCTTATCCACTGTCTGACCAGGTGTGTTCTCACCCTTAAAATGAACACCATCAATCTGAAGGTCTTGAGTGGGGTCAGTGAGTGAGTAGGTGAGGTCCACATGAACCACTTGCTAGCTACAAGTCAAACAGCAGGAAGATAATGACTAGGTTGGAACCAAACAAAGCAGCGGATGCTGTTTACACTAGCTTAGACTGGTCCCACATCTTCATGTGAAAACCTCACAGCTGTATGATTCAGATATTGATTCAGTGTGTAAAGAAACTGTAAAACATTGCAAATGTTAACAGTGTGTTTAAACTCTTCTGTTTAAATAGTGTTTTAAGCTCCCCTTCAGCAAGGCATGAATTTAGAATTTAAAACTTAGAATTAAGTACGTGATGATATGAATTGAAAAAACCTCAAAGTATCTTTCCTTGGGCTGCTGATCGTATTGGTCACACACACACACACACACACACACAAACAGACACACATACACACACAGACAGACACACACACACACAGACACACATACACACACAGACAGACACACATACACACACAGACAGACACACACACACACCACCACCACCCCAAACACAACATCTCACACACCAGAGAGCACAGGAGCAGGTGTTGATGATTACATTGGTAAATTACATGTTTTGCTTGGCAAGTGTAAATTTAGTTCTTCGCCCACTCTCTTTCGTGACTCTAGATTCAATTACGGCTGAGGGATTATATCCTGCATATTGAGGAGTGCGTCAACATAACCCAGAGCTGGGGGCTCTGGCCTCAGTTTGGCCATGCAACACTGAGTGTGTAGCAACACTGAGTGTGTAGCAACACTGAGTGTGTAGCAACACTGGGTGTGTAGCAACACTGGGTGTGTAGCAACACTGAGTGTGTAGCAACACTGGGTGTGTAGCAACACTGGGTGTGTAGCAACACTGAGTGTGTAGCAACACTGGGTGTGTAGCAACACTGGGTGTGTAGCAACACTGGGTGTGTAGCAACACTGAGTGTGTAGCAACACTGAGTGTGTAGCAACACTGGGTGTGTAGCAACACTGAGTGTGTAGCAACACTGAGTGTGTAGCAACACTGACTGTTTTGTATCCTGTGAAAAGGAGACTTGCAGAGAATGTCATTATAAGCAGCTCAACGGGCGGAAATGAATGACGCTGTGTGATGGCTCATTCCATCGCCATGGCATCCGGCCGTCAGCCTGTCAGCATGATTCCTGCTACCCCTCTACCCCACTATTCACACCAGGCCTACAGGGTCTGTGTTCCTGCTACCCCTCTACCCCACTATTCACACCAGGCCTACAGGGTCTGTGTTCCTGCTACCCCTCTACCCCACTATTCACACCAGGCCTACAGGGTCTGTGTTCCTGCTAACTAACGTCTATCCTCAAATTGTGGTCAAAATAACAGAAGATGTTATAAGACATAACAGAATGTGGTTTACATAACACTAACTTCTGTCTCATTAAAGTTTCTTCCACATCTCTGAAGAACCTACACACTTGTGTAACAGATTTTGCAGGTTTCACAACTTCTGTTTGCTTATTAGAAGGTTCTTGTAGCATCACCTCTCCTTGTGTCTCTCTCTCTCTCTCTCTCCACCTCTTCAGCAGTCTACTGAACTAATCCTGAGAGACCATGAGTGAAATTAATTCCAGCATATCTGGGTTTACTTCATAAATTTAATTCATGCATATACTGTACTGGATTACCACTAAAGAGGTCATCTTTTTTCATTTAATTTTCTTCATACTTAGGGGACTGACCTATTGTTTTAAAGCACCAGGTTAAATCAAGTGCACCCAAGCACTGGACAGTAAATGCTAGTAATATATCAAGGTCTTGCCCTGCCATTAGTGGACTTCATTAAGGAGTCCTGGGAGGATGTGGGTGTTGGAATTGTACCCATAATGCAACAACATCAATAGGCTGACCCCCGCTAACCCCCAGGAACGCCCCAGTCTGAGGAGGTTCAGGGGACCTGTCTGTGTCCCAGATTCTAAATGACTGTCATTCTTTTAGTCATACAAGTGCATCTAAAAAACGTATATGGTTGCACACACACACATACGCACACACACACATACGCACACACACACACACACACACACATACGCACACACACACATACGCACACACACACACACACATACGCACACACACACATACGCACACACACACATACGCACACACACACACACACATACGCACACACACACATACGCACACACACACATACGCACACACACACACACGCACACACACACACGTTTTCAAGTCTTTGCCAGCCTGGATGGGGAGGATGTTCCAACATGAACAGAGCACAGAGGCAGGACAAAAGGCTGCAGCAACAGCTGGAGCATCAAACAACATGACGATCAATTATTCATCCACAGGCCGTATGTGTGTGGAGGTCTGTCACAAGAAAAATCCTCAAAGCATTCTCTTTTCCCCCAACCTGTGCATTCAAGCTCCATGACACACACACACACATACACACACACACACATACACACATACACACACACACACACACACACATTGGCAAAATGGCTTCTTCTCCACTCTACAAAAGCTACCAACGCATTTCCTACAGAAACACAATCACAACTGCAGAAGCCTCCCTGGCTGTAATATTGTAATATGTAATATACAGTACAAACATATCAAACATATCATATACATGATATAATATACTAATATTATATAAGTAACAACATATTATATATGCATTTATACATACTACATACAGTACACTATATATAAAACCTCATGTCCCTACTTCCAGCCGGGTTTTGTCTGTGCTTTCAGTGTACATATATATTTGATGTAACATGTCAGCTATAATCTTGAAATAACACCTATGAGAGGTGACAGTAGAGCCATTGCATCTGGGAGCACCCACACCTCCTGGCAGAGACAGTCCCCCTTGCAGAGACAGTCCCCCTTGCAGAGACAGTCCCCCTTGCAGAGACAGTCTTCCTGGCAGAGACAGTCCCCCTTGCAGAGACAGTCCCCCTTGCAGACACAGTCCCCCTTGCAGAGACAGTCTTCCTGGCAGAGACAGTCCCCCTTGCAGAGACAGTCTTCCTGGCAGAGACAGTCCTCCTTGCAGAGACAGTCCCCCTTGCAGAGACAGTCCCCCTTGCAGAGACAGTCCCCCTTGCAGAGACAGTCTTCCTGGCAGAGACAGTCCCCCTTGCAGAGACAGTCCCCCTGGCAGAGACAGTCTTCCTGGCAGAGACAGTATTATAACAGGGGCTCTGGTAGGTTAAGGGTGCTACGCAAGCAGAACTCACAATGAATTATGCATATATGTGTCAGCTGTATGACTGCTATGGGCAGTGACACGGTAAGGTGAACCCAGCTCATCATCCAGGGGGTTATAAAAGCTATACACCCTACAAGGAGCAGTCACCAGTGAGCTAGGTTAGGATAGGACCTGGTGTACTGTACTGTGTTTGTGTGTGTGTGTGTGAAGCGTCTAGTGCAGTAGTGTAGAAGTGCTTGTAGTTAGTGCATGCTGCATGCTGCATGCTGCCCTCTGCTTGCAACTCTCTGTTTTCAGCTACCGCTGCTGGCTAGCTCCCTTATAGGGGGTGAAAAGAGGAGCCGAGAGCGTAAGTCTCCTCTGCCAGTACATAGCCTCTCCACCACCAAGACTCCTGCAGTGCCTCCTCGCAGCCACACATGGTAACTGGTTACCCCGCGGTCCCAGGCTAAACTGCAGGGGATCTCGGAGCAGCAGTGGGCCCCAGATATCTGGTGTTCAGGCCCACCATAAGGTGGACACGCCCTGGCACCCGTCAACCACCACCCCAGCTATGGTTAAATAGCCCCACTGCCTTGTGGGTTAGCCTCTCGAGGCAAGGCTAAGGGAGCAGACCCGACAGAAAAGCAATGCGCTGGCGGTGCCAGGCAGGTCTTCAGGCAACTTCAGGAAAAGTGCAAGGAGCAACATCAAGATCTGTTTATGGCTTTTGTTGACCTCTCCAAAGCCTTCGACACTGTGCACAGAGACTTACTGTGGGACATCCTGCTCCGGTTTGGATGCCCTAGCAAGTTTGTCAACATCCTCCGTCAGTTTCATGATGGTATGAATGTTAGGGTGACAATAGGAGGACAAGAGTCTGCCTCCTTCCCTGTGTGCACAGGGGTAAGGCAAGGGTGTGTACTAGCACCAGTGCTCTTTAACATCTTCCTCCTATACGTCACCCAACTTCTCCATAAGGAAATTGAGGACAACAGCGGGGTGACAGTAGTCTATAGGCTAGATGGCAATCTCTTCAACATAAGGAGGCTGCAAGCATCCACCAAGCTGCACAGAGTGAGGGTCCTTGAGCTGCAGTATGCAGATGACTGCGTTCTTGTGGCTCACACTCCATAAGACCTCCAAGCTGTCCTGGATGCAGCTGTGAAGGCTTACAGCAGGATGGGGCTGACTATCAACATCACCAAAACAGAGGTAGTCTGTCAGTGGAGCACCAACATCCCATCCACTCCACCCATCTTCAGCATCACTGATAAGCATCTATCTGTAGTACCATCATTCAAATACCTGGGGAGCATCCTCTCTGAAGACAATAACATCGACAATGAGGTCCAGAACAGAATCCAACAAGCATCAGCTGCCTTTGGGAGACTCAGGCGCCGGGTCTTTCAAAACAAGAACTTATATCTCCATAAAACAGTCTCTGTGTATCAAACTGTTTGCATCACCACCCTCCTCTACAGTTGTGAAGCCTGGGTCACTTACAGCCTCCATGAGAAGTCCCTGGAGCATTCTCACATCCGCTGTCTCCAGCGCATGCTAGGAACCACTTGGCGTGACTGTGTGCCACACACTGAGATCCTCAGGAGAGCAGGCTGTGAGAGCATTGAGGCCACCATCGCCCACCATCAGCTACGATGGCTGGGGCATGTTATAAGGATGCCCCTCAATCGGCTGCCTCACAAAGTGCTGTATGGCCAGCTCGCCCAAGGCCAACGCTCTGCTGGAGGGCAGAAGAAGCGCTATGAAGACCAAATAAAAACAGCGCTAAAGAAATGTAAAATCAGACCTGGGGACCTGGAGGGCTTGGCTGCTGACCATAACACCTGGCGTCAGATGTGCCAAGACGGGACGAAAGCACTGGAGGAGGACAGGACAGGCAGGAGACAGGACAGGCAGGAGACAGGACAGGCAGGAGACAGGACAGGCAGGAGACAGGACAGGCAGGAGACAGGACAGCCAGGAGACAGGACAGGCAGGAGACAGGACAGGCAGGAGACAGGACAGACAGGAGACAGGACAGCCAGGAGACCGGAAAGGCAGGAAAGAAGGCATGAAAGAAACGCAACCAAGGTTGCCAATACCAGCACTAGTACATATACATGTCCCACTTGTGACAAGACCTGTGGATCCAGGATAGGACTATACAGTCACCAGAGAATTCACCGTTGAAGTCAGAAGTGGACGTTATCATCGGCCTCGATTTACAACTACAAGCAAGCAAGTGTGTGTGTGTGTGTGGGGGGGGGGGGTTTGTCTGCTGGTATGAGAAAGAACCAGGAACATTTTGAACAAAGGTAAGAGAGAAATAGAATGAGAGCAAAAGGGAGAGAGAATGAGAGAGAAAGAGAAATTGATTGAAAGAGAGAGATAAGAGGGAGAGGAAGAAAGTGAGAGAGATGAAAAGAGAGTTTCCCTGTGAGGCTGTGTATCTAAATGCTGAGAATAAACAGGAGGTTGTTAGAGAGCATGCTGACTGGGGCATGTTCAAGGGGAATCTGACAGAGGATGAAATAATGAGATGGTCTTTCTGGAGAGATGCTTCTCTCAGCGCTGGGAGATCCTCTCCTCCTCTCCAGCTGTGGTGCAACTCCCTCTGCTCTTCTTATGGCTGAGAATAGAGGATAGGCTTGGGATTGCAAGTTCTGTCTTATAAGCATGCAACTAAAATTTGGAGTCAGGTGGCTGAGTGGTTAGGGAATCGGGCTAGTAATCAGAAGGTTGCCGGTTCATGCTGAAATGACATTGTGTCCTTGGGCAAGGCACTTCACCATACTTACCTCGGGGGGAATGTCCCTGTACTTACTGTAAGTCACTCTGGATAAGAGCGTCTGCTAAATGACTAAATGTAAATGTAATATGAAAGCAATACAAATAAAAACGAATGCACACTGCTTTTTATTAACTAGCAATTTGAAGTATTTCATTCATTATGAAAACCTAGTGCAGGCCCTCAGTGGGAGAAACATGGAGTTGATGATCCACTAACAACCCTGAGGAGGACTAGAGACTCACAGTCAGTCAGGCACAGCAGGTCAACACATGACCTTATTTGGGCATAATTAGAACATATGGTCGGTCATTGGCTGACTTTGAATGATGACCCTAGTCTGAAGGCTGGGCATCTGACATCAAAGCCCCGGGTCTCTGTAGCTCGAACCCCATGGGGGTTCCAGTGACCGTGCCATGCATCACCAGCTTCTCCAACACCAACAGCTCCTCAACATACATACAAAAACCATTGTGTCAGTGTCAGCAAATTTTCTTGTGCTTTGCTGCCAAAATGGCACCCACTTCTGTTTCTTAAAACAGACGTTGCCAAAGTGAACAGTATGTGTGTGGTTACAGTGCACTCCTGCCCAGCTAGTTTAACCATGAGAGCACAAGCTGAATGTCCTGATGGGTGTAACATGAATAATGCATACACCATGTCCTCTCTGCCTTACTGACCTCACAGCTCATGCACTGAATTCGAATCTAAGATGGTGGAAGATGTCCACAAGAAGCAATGTCGTTATGTCCTAAAAAGGGTATACAGATTCCAAAAAATGTTGAATGTATTTTTTAATTGATTACTTGATTACCTGACAAATGGCTAAATAGGTCTGTATTAGCATGTTTAAAGGTGTGTAGTGTGCCCACAAGGTCCAAAGTGTTGAAATTGTTTCTAAACATCACAAAAACAAAACAACGATTGGAGAAGTGGAGAAAAGGAAGCAGGGGGGCACTTCCTGTCCTAGAGGGAGGGGTGATTCCATCAACCTGTTTGCATCAAAACTACTTTATCCCTTCTATTATCTTACTATTATCTTACTATTATCCCAGGAGTCTGAGGAGAGACGAAGCCACCAGAGTGAGCACACTGTCCCTGGGACATGACACCCTCTGAAGTAACAACAAGAGACTCTCTGCTTTTTGATTAGATCCCCGATCAATAATCTCCCACTACACTGTCCTAGCTTCTGGCTCTCCACACAAGAGGATTGGTCTGTGATCAGTAAGGATGAGTTTCTCCCAGCGAATCGGGAGGAGGGGGGGGAGTTATGAAAAGAAGGAAGAGGAGAAGACAATCATAATTTATTGTCTTTATGTCTCTCAAGACCTGAACCATCCCCAAGGACTCTATCCATAGCCCTCCCCAGATGGCATTAGCTATCCCTGTACCAATGTATACTTGGAGTCTTTCAACGTGCATTATCCTGTGACCTGTAGTCATTTGGGTCGCTCAGAGGGTAAGAGCAGAATGAGAGGTAGACTAGGAGAAGAGGCTGGAGGGCTGGGAGCTCTTGCCATAAGGCTACAAAAAGATTGTCAATGAAGACAACAGAGGGGGCAATTGGAGTACCGTTATGAAGGCAAGAAAGAGAGAAAATGAAAGGGGTTGATAAAAGGCTGTCTACATTGTAGATCTATGGCTAAACCCTCAATAGAATTATCATCCTCATCATCCTTAAGGTCATCCCTTTAACAAAACTCTCCCATCAACCCAGCGGCATTCCTGGGGTTTCAGATAGGGATCGATGGCAGAGCAAAACAGGTATCCTTTTTCCCACCAGCTGTTGAATTATCCAGGCCTGGTGCTCCTCTGGGAGACCCTGATGGGATTACAGACATGATGGCTCTCCAAGAAGGCAGAGCGAGGGGAACAGGGGACAGTTGGGGCAGGCAGAGCGAGGGGAACAGGGGACAGTTGGGGCAGGCAGAGCGAGGGGAACAGGGGACAGTTGGGGAAGGTTGCACATATTGAGTTGCAGCCATCCAGTGTTAGAGCACAGTGTGCTTAGAGTAATTGTATATGTACACAATGTTACACAGTGCTAGATCATATATAGTTGGACTTCTAAAATTCCAAAATATCTCGACAGAGTTTAGGATATTAAGGAAAAGAGAAATGGGCCAAATTAAGTATGAGGATAGTACTGTACTGTGGATATGCTTGCTCATAATAATATTTTGTTTGATTAATTTGTTGGTCTTTTCTCTAAAGCAGAAATGTTGCATGCGGCCATTTTCCTAAACTTAGCCTCTTGGCTTGCAATACTTCTGAGTGGGTTGGTGAGACTTGAAACTACGTGTTATCCATTCCCAAACGTTTCCCTCTTCTATAAAAGCAGTGTCGACACCATCAGCCTCTTCTGTCCTGTGTTGGTGTGTCTCCTACTTAGACACCCAGAAAAATCCCATCTCGGTAACAACTATACATGAAACTACACTAAACTCTACTGTTCATGAGAGATCCTCCCCTTACAGGTCTAAAACAGCTATTAGATCTGGGGTGGGGAGGGAACAAGGCAGAACAGCACAGATTCACCTTTCTGTTGCTAGCTAAGAGAGGTTTGGCAAAACCCGATGTCATACACATCGTTTGAATATTTGAGTGAGGTGTGGTTACAAATTTGAGAGGAGGTTTTGTGTGTGTGTGCGTGTGTACTGCCTGCAGCGCTGTCCGATTTTCTGCCACTTCAAGCGGGTTGCCAGATCTCGGCTTTAGGGTTTTACATCAAAGTTACACATCTTTTCTCTCATGCTGCCCCTCCCTCCCCTTCTCCTACGTACATAAACACCCTCTTTAAAAATGTCTCCCTAAATTCAGATAACTTTTCATGAAAATACCACACACCCCCTGGAGGTAAGGTATAGCTGTGTCATTTCCAGCAGGCTGTCGCCCACACATTCAGCCTCACATCTCACACTTGACTTCCCACGGTGGACTCGCTACCTCCACTAATAAACACCCTCTCCACAAACACCCTCTCCACAGTTGGCACACAGGGTGGACCTGCGCCAGCCTGCCAGAGTTGCAGCAGCCCTGCGGGCACCACCAGACATCTCCAAGGTGTGAAAGCCAGCCTGGGAGTCTGGCCTAGATAGAGCATGCCTTCTCACGGTTGGGTGGAATTAGAGCAGACTCCCACACATTCTCACAACTTCAAGGCCAATTACAATTTCTCTGCAAGAGGACATAACTCTAGGTACTCACATATTCTTGTTTGTGCATTACCTCATGGAACATTTCACCAGACTCATTTGCACCAGTTTTTATACACCTGGCTGGTGAAATGTCACTCAACACAAATCCAATTCTTTCTCCTCAGTATGAATACGGTTTTTATAGCTATTGTGATGTACCCAGAGTTAAATCATGTACAGTTCCCTTCCTCATTTAACCATCAAGCTGATTGTGATGTACCCAGAGTTAAATCATGTACAGTTCCCTTCCTCATTTAACCATCAAGCTGAAGCATGTAAACCTCAAAAGAGATAACTGTTTTAGTTTATGAGGCACAGTTATAGAGTCCTTTTTATGTTTTTGTCCCTAAGCATTACAAATCACTAAGATGTGCCCCAAAGTTACTCCCCTAAAGTTGTAGCATCTTAGCCTTCCTTGTGTTAGCCTTTCTTCAGTTTTGTCCATGTGTTATCTGAATGATATGGACTGCAGAGGGATTATTATATAAAAATAGCCCTGTTAGCTCCTCAGGAGTTATCTGTGAAAGAGACAGAAGGCCCAGGTAGAAGAGCTATCAGATGTGACTCAGCCCTTATCAGAAGGACATTAGGCTCCCATTACAAGCTAGCACATGGCCTAGACAGATGCTATCCACTCTGATGGCTGTGACTCAGACAGCTCAACAAGTTTTCAAGGACCTGTCTGTTTACGAGCTAATTACGCTAATAGTGTTAGCAAGTAGCTAGCCAATAGAGCTAATTGTGTGACCTCAGAGAATCTCTTGCCACTCTCCAAGTGTCTGTCCGTCAGCCTGTCTGTCTGTCTGTCCGTCTGCCTGTCCGCCCGTCTGCCTGTCCGCCCGTCTGTCTGTCTGTCCGCCCGTCTGTCTGTCAGCCCGTCTGTCTGTCAGCCTGTCTCTGTGTCTGACCCCGGTCAGAACATTGTGTGTCCAGCCTTGATGAGGAGACCAACCACCCTCCTCACTGCACCTCACACACACACATTCTGCCCCCTAAAGTCACCATACACCAAAGACTCACAGCTCTGCTTTAGTACCGGACACATCAAACTGTCCCCATCTCAGGCTCTGCCTCCCCGAGGCCTCCAGGGCCACAGACCCTCACAGAGAGAGCAGGCACTCTGCTCTCCACCAATAGAGCGCTTGTAAGGTCATTAAATGTTTCGCTCATCAGCAAATTATCTTCTTTAAGAGATCTCTTGCGGTATGTTCTACTGCGGATTGAGTGGGCACTAGAGGATAAGAGGGTTTCCGAGATCTGTAAATGAAGAGTTTCATTACAGCTGAAATGGAAGAGGAATTGGGATGAGCTGATTAGCTGGGGACTGTGGTTTGAGAAGGGGCTTGCTGTGGTTTGAGGAGGGGCTTGCTAAGAGCTGATTAGCTGGGGACTGTGGTTTGAGAAGGGGCTTGCTAAGAGCTCATTCAAGCTATCACTCTCCCTTGTTTCTAGTACTGAAGGACAACTTGGAGGACAATTATGAAGTGATTGGGTTTTTAGGGTATCCAGTGTACAATGATCTAGGATTGAGAAAAATGACTCCAGCCAAGTTAGATAAAATCTCAGTTTTTCCATATTATTTTTTTATTTGAATCAAGTGTCCACTCCTACAGTATATATTGTCTATCACCAGACTGAGAGAATCAAGGCTTGTTTCTGACTGGCTCCTGAGCAGTTACTCCACCACTATAACGTGCCAGCCAACACATTCCTGCAGCGCTGCAGGAATGCAGCACTGCAGCGCTGCAGGAATGCAGCACTGCAGCACACCAATGTCATACACAGGAAACAGTGAAAATAGCTGCCCAGTTATTTAAAGGGACAATTCACCTCAAAATCAAAAATACATATTTTTCATTTACCCAATGAAAAATATGCTATTTATCCATTTAGATTGTTTTGGTGTGACGTGGCCAAGTTTTAAATATAGTTAAAATTGTGTTTGTGTCATTGTTACATTTGAAGAGGTCTGTCATTGATTGACTGTCAACCATTGATCAATTAACAATAATTAAAGATTATATTAGCTCATGAGAAATATGCCTATCTATGAATGATGCTGCTTGTAGCATTGATAAACTGTCATTATGCTGTTCGCTAAAGCTTGCTTACGCCTGCATAGCCATGAGTTATTTCTTTAAAGATGCGACTAGGAAATGTCTGTGACACTAGATTGTAGGTCAGAGGTCACAATGTTACCATAGAGTATAATGCCATGCAACTTTGAACGAGGAAAATAGGAGAAACGTCAAGGCCATTTCTAGGAGCCCTATCTAAAGACTATACACCAGCTATCCAGCACCATGAATACAGCGTCTTCTGTCTGTGCTTGCAAAGGCTATGTTGTCACCCCCCTGACGTATCTAGTGAGAGTAAAACCTCCCATATTGTCATACTATTTAACTGCCCTTCATTCCTGTATTCTTTGTCCAGTCCTCTGAGATGCTCAGCTTGAGTGTATCAGACACCTGCACCTTACATATATGTAATAAATACTTTGATTTAGTCTTGAACTTGTATTTGGCAACTGACTTCATTGACTTGGTACTTTCACAGCAATAGTGTAAAACAAGAGACTTTCCACATTCTCACATTCAATCATATATATATTCAATTTTGAAAACTATTTTATCTCTTTGCGTTGAATACATAATGTATACACTTTGTTTATAAGATGTTTCAACAGTGAGAAATGACATAAACACACAGACAAGCGAGGCGTGCATGCACACGCGCACACACACACAAACACGCACGCACACACACACAGACAAGCGAGGCGTGCATGCACACGCACACACACGAGAACAGAGAATACACACATGCAGCTACACACTGAGAAAAGGAAATACAAACAAACTGCTCATTGCTACACACACAAACACGCACATGCACACACACACACACACAAACACGCACGCACACACACACAGACACGCACATGCACACACACACAAACACGCACATGCACACACACACAGACACGCACATGCACACACACACAGACACGCACATGCACACACACACAGACACGCACATGCACACACACACACACGCACATGCACACACAGACAGTCTCTGTGTTGGTAGAGCTGGGCCACTGATCGTTTTTTATATCTTCATTCATCAGTGTTATCTATCATCATATGGTCCTCTGACACCATACAACAGAAGGCATCTTTGATACGTGTCCCCACATACCAACACCACACACCCCAGACAGCTGTCCACCCGGCTCACAAGCATCTAACAGCCAAAGAAACAGACTAGCTGAAACATGTCTGTCTTGATGGTTTAGATGTCCCTGAACTAGAAAGAAATATGCTTCAAGTAGAGTTGAAGGGTTATATATTACCTTATATTATACAAACCCTAACACCCCCTAGATACAGTCATGTATACACCTCATGCATATACTACATACAGTATATACATGCATATACGACATACAGTATATACATAATACTCTGGTGCACTTGATTCATCTAACACACTGCTGCAGTTGAATCAGTGGATCAATCATGACTGTTGATTCAGATCTGACAGAGATACACTATGTTTAAATCTCAGTCGCTGTTAGTCTCTCCTGTGATGGCTCGTTTCTGAACAGCTACTCTTCATAATGAATCATCTGCCCATCTGTTTCCACACCAGAACGACATGCTGTACTCTGAACAGAACTATTCTGTACACCCCAGAACGACATGCTGTACTCTGAACAGAACTATCTGAGTTCTGAGTTTACTTCAGGGACTCAGTTAGGTTTAGGGCCTCCTATCGGCTGTGTGTATCAGTTCCATTTGACATCATACAGAGTTAATCCTACCTGTAATCCTACTGTAATTACAACAGTGACAAGGTTAGGTAGGATAATGTGGCACTTACTTTCTGTCCTATAAGATTGGCAATAATATAATTGCCAAATTAAGGAAAATCTTATTGAGGCTGAGATGAAGAGACCATTTTTTATTCTGGACATTTTCAAGCAAGCTAAAATGAAAATACTTATTGACAAAGAAGGTCTAAAGATATATCACCACTTTTAAATTGTTATTTTGTTCTTGTTTCACTGATGGTAAGCAGCCTATTTCAGAATACCACTCACCCAAAGGGTATTTGTTTTTCATGTTCTGATATACAAAGCTGTTAATCTTCACTAGCTGGCCAGAGAGAGAGACTACGTGACATTCTAGACATTAGAGTTATTGGGTTTTCATTGAAAAGATACAAAGTGCTTCTGTCAACAGCGCCATCCCAGCCTCCTCAGTCCTCCAGTGGGATGGCTAATGTCATGCAATATTTATCCAATTAATAACCTCCCTCCTTAGATTTTAAGAAGATTGTTTTTTTGGTTCTTAAACAGCCCCTCGGCCAGCCCTTGTGTACTTCTAATTAAATCCATCTCACGATCTTAAACACTTTGTTGCTGTTTTCTCTTCCCCTCTCCCCCTCCTTCTTATTTCCCGCCCCCATTCTCCACTTCCGTTCCTCTCTTCTGCTCCCTCCCTCCTCCCCCTCCTCCGCCTCTCTCTCCTCCCTCCTGCCCCTCTCCCTCCACCCTCCCTCCTCCCCCCCCCTCCCTCCCCCCGCTCTCCCTCCCTCCTCCCTCCCCTCCCTCCTCCCCCCCTCCTCCTTCCCCCCTCCCTCCCTTGTCTCAGCTGCTCTCGGGTCATGATTCCCCATCTCCTCTGACAGTAGCTTTAATGAAGGAAGCAGTAATCGCTGCCAAATGACTATAATTACCCCCGTGACAGGTCCAGATGCATCCCTACTCAGAAAGCGAAGGAGCGAAGGAGAGGGAGGGGGAGGAGGGGAGGGAGGGAGAATCACAATATTGCATCGGATACCGACATTGCAAGAGAAAGAGTAGATCGAAGTCTGTTGACGCGTTTTGACATTTTCACATGCTGATTTTTTTGGTGTTCGCTCATACAAATCCAAAATTTTGGGGTATTATATATTAATATGGAATTAAGTTCAAGTTGGACGTGGAAAGGGGAAGTTTAGTGGATGTTAGAGTTACGTCCCATTGAAGGTTTTCAGTTTACATATTCATATGTATGCGTGCGTGTCTATGTGTGTATGTGTGCAAATCTATGTGTGCATGTGTGCATGTGTGCATATGTGTGCATGTGCATATGTGTATATGTGTGCGTGCGTATGTGTGCGTGCGTATGTGTGTGCGCATGCGTGCGTGAAGAGAGGGAGAGAGCCTAAACTAACTCTGACAGGGCTGAGACTTGATTCAGACAAGGCTGAGACTTGATTCAGACAAGGCTGAGACTTGATTCAGACAAGGCTGAGACTTGATTCAGACAAGGCTGAGACTTGATTCAGACAGGGCTGAGACTTGATTCAGACAGGGCTGAGACTTGATTCAGACAAGGCTGAGACTTGATTCAGACAGGGCTGAGACTTGATTCAGACAGGGCTGAGACTTGATTCAGACAAGGCTGAGACTTGATTCAGACAAGGCTGAGACTTGATTCTAATCTGGCCTAGATCTGTGGAGCCATCTGATAGCAGCACTGCTTCTGCATAAATCTGTATGCTAATGTAAGAGTAGCAGGCGTTTAGCTTGGGAATTAAATCAAAGAGCTGTATCGATGTGCAAGGATGAAATGAGCCCAGGAAATCTCATCCTTCTCATCTCTCTCTTCCTCTGGTTCATTCTTTCTCTGTCCATGTACAGTAACTAACTACAGGAGTCGGCGTTAACAGCCCTACTAACCCCAACCCCAACCCTACTAACCTTAACCCTACTAACCTTAACCCTACTAACCCTAACCCTGTCTGAGCTTCTGAAATGTTTCGATTCATCACACTTCAACGCCAACGGTGCTCCAATTAGTGTTTAGCGTGTGTAGCGATGAAAACCAAGTTTCAACTTACTTCCGTATTGATTAGCTGTTGATCAAAATAGGAACGCGCGGATGTCATTGGGTTCTCCTTTTTTCAAATAGTTTGAACTTTGACCCAATGCTCATGACCCAGCCGACCTGGCCGTCTGCTCAGCTTTCGGGATGGTTGGGGTCTCTCAGGCCTCTGAAGGCCACTACCATTTCTCATCATCATGACCTCCACTGCAGACCTACAGGCACCTACAGGTGTGGCTCAGTCTCACCCTGACCCCCAGGATACAACTTGACTACTCAAAGTAGTGAATCTGTTATCCCTGTTCATGTTCTGAAGCCCATCTCAAGGCCCCTCCACAGCTGTCCCAGACTGACCACCTGCCATACTAACCCTTCTAACCATGCTAACCATGCTAACCCTGCTAACCCTTATAACCATGCTAACCTTTCTAACCCTGCTAACCCTTCTAACCCTGCTAACCATGTGTGACGGGTATGTAACAGCTGTAGCCACGCTCCGTCACGACAAGGCTCGTTCGCCACTCACTGGGCTCGAACACACGACCTCCGACTTGCCAAGCGTGACCACTACCAGCTACGCCAAAGAAAAGCTAGCTCTTCGTTGACGTGGGTGGCCTGTTAAATAGGAGCGAGTTTCACAGTTCTAACTCCGTTACACATGCTAACCATGCTAACCATGCTAACCCTGCTAACCCTGCTAACCCTGCCAACCTTGCTGTCACTGGGAGCAAAGCCCCTTATGCCTCACATAATTAATACATCATTAACACAATTAATATTACTGCTCTGCCAGCTGTGGGACAATGTTTTCACGATTCAAAATGAGCAATGGAGTCCCACAAAGAGCATTAGGAGAGGTGTGTGACACCTACAATGGCTGAAATAAAAAGGTTTTTGACATAAACAAATGATACAAACTCTATATGATGATTTGCCACCCACACCAGCACACTAACTTCACACATCTTGCACTCAAAACTCAAACAATGACAATGCTTTCACAGACACACTTCGATGTTCTACACACAGAGTACACACTTAGAGAGTAGGTTCTACACACAGAGTACACACTTAGAGAGTAGGTTCTACACAGAGTACACACTTAGAGAGTAGGTTCTACACACAGAGTACACACTTAGAGAGTAGGTTCTACACACAGAGTACACACTTAGAGAGTAGGTTCTACACACAGAGTACACACTTACACAATAAGGTTAGGAGGCTTCTTTAACCATCACCATAGACTAAATAAATCCACCTTCACTGAACTTAAGGATGTTAGACTGCCTCTAAATATTTCTTGTTCTGAAAACTTACAAGCTAAGTAGTTCCAAATTAAACGTCATTCAAGCAGAGTGACTACAAATGATCTTTTATTTAACTGAAATCATTCTATCCCAACCCTGCGTAGAAAAATATATATAGCTGCACAAGTGAATACTCTTGTGAGGGTACAGAACAAAGGAAGAAATAGCGACGTATACCGAATCAAAGCACTCCCATCCTTTTAAAAAGAACAATTTTGGCATAGTGTTCAATAATGCAAAACATGGCTTGTTGAAACTCAAAATAAAGTGGTAAGATGGTGAATAGAGTTCACCATCAGAAACGAGGAGAGAGTAGCTGAAGAATCTGGCCTTCACTACTTAACGTCCCTCAATAGACAAAATTTGAAAAAAATCCTCCTAAGCCTTTGAGTACGTTTTTTTGGTGTGTGCATTTTAGTGCTGACTAAAAACGAGATGTTGTTGCAATCATGATGAATGGCGCTCGGATATAATCCAGGGACATGGCTCTGCAAATTATGTAACATTTTTATATCTAACATGTACTCTTTTCATCACTTTTAAAAGACATGTCCATGACTAGAGCAAAGCTAAGACATTTGCACGTGTAAGACCATACGCAGGGCCTGCCCTGACCACCTGCCCTGACCACCTGCCCTGACCATACGCAGGGCCTGCCCTGACCACCTGCCCTGACCACCTGCCCTGACCATACGCAGGGCCTGCCCTGACCACCTGCCCTGACCACCTGCCCTGACCATACGCAGGGCCTGCCCTGACCACCTGCCCTGACCACCTGCCCTGACCATACGCAGGGCCTGCCCAGCTCTACTCTCACACACCCCTGCTCCTCACTCACACACCCCTGCTCCTCACTCACACACCCCTGCTCCTCTCTCACACACCCCTGCTCTACTCTCTCACACACCCCTGCTACTCTCTCACACACCCCTGCTCCTCTCTCACACACCCCTGCTCCTCTCTCACACACCCCTGCTCCTCACTCACACACCCCTGCTCCTCACTCACACACCCCTGCTCCTCACTCACACACCCCTGCTCCTCTCTCACACACCCCTGCTCTACTCTC
Source organism: Thaleichthys pacificus (assembly GCA_023658055.1). Taxonomy (NCBI): domain Eukaryota; kingdom Metazoa; phylum Chordata; class Actinopteri; order Osmeriformes; family Osmeridae; genus Thaleichthys; species Thaleichthys pacificus. Next base: position 121,237 of record CM042868.1, on the reverse strand, counting down.
TCACACACCCCTGCTCTACTCTCTCACACACCCCTGCTCTACTCTCTCACACACCCCTGCTCCTCACTCACACACCCCTGCTCCTCTCTCACACACCCCTGCTCTACTCTCTCACACACCCCTGCTCCTCTCTCACACACCCCTGCTCCTCTCTCACACACCCCTGCTCCTCTCACACACCCCTGCTCTACTCTCTCACACACCCCTGCTCTACTCTCTCACACACCCCTGCTCTCCCGCACTGCGGGTGCACCCCAGCGCACGCCCCCTGTTCTGCGACGGACCGTCTGTTAAACCGTTGACAGTCTTTTTCATGACCAAATTGGAGGTATGGATACCTACATTTTTATTTTAGAGCGCATGAAATACAAACAATAGATTAGGCTACTTATGCGCATTAATAAGTGACAATCAAAGTTATAAACCTTTCGCGTATAATGGTGGTGGCATGAAAATATTTATAACTATCGACATTGACATGACAAGTGTTACACTTGCAGCTATATCCAACTGTTAGGGCAGTGCATGCATCCGAACTAAATCTCAAATGATTATACACTTTTCCCTCGTAAAACATTTGTGAGAATCGCGCAGAAGTTAAAAGTAGTTTCATGCCTTAAATGTTTTTTTGCTTTTCGAAAATCACAACTGTGGCGAAAGCAAACACCATGCCTCTTGGATGAATTGACCACAGCTCGATACATGTCGAGATCACTTCTAAATTAGGCTAACAGGTTTGAAAACTTTTGTACTTTTCTGAGAATAGTTTACGGGATCAGAGTGCCTCCACTGTCCACTGTCTCCACGTAACACTCACCTGCACGAGACGGTGATCTCCACCTTGGTGGCGGGGATATTCCCCGTGATGGGGTCGAACTCGTACACAGAGGCCATGTCCTCCAGCTTGTCCATAACGTCCCCCTCCATGAGTGCGAGGGCGAGCGCGCGTGGAGGCTCCGGACTGATCCGTGACTCGCACAGCCTGGCCCCTGTCGAGCGCGTGGTGTCCCCGGTGACTCGCGAGACCAGATCAGAGATCTTTCGGCCCCCGGTCCAACCGGGAGACCCAGCCACCTCAAAAACGTTGGGGGAAGAGAGAAAGAAAGAAAGGGGAGAAAAAAAAGAGTAAAGGAATTCAAGATGACCCGACTATCGCGTCTTCGAATTGAAGAAGCGCACTTGGCGAACTGTACAGTAGGCTAGCGTGTGAAATCAGACAGGCGCGCCCACCTGAACCTGCCGGCTAGAACGGAACCAGAGCTCACAGAAAACCGCCGATCACTTCAGAACAGTGACCCGTTATCAACTGATCAATATCGGTTCATTCCAGTGGCAGCAGCAGCAGCTTGCAGGAACGACGCCGCCTTTGTGCGCAGAGCGAAGCGTATGGAGAGAAAAGGGCTGTCAAGGCTCTCCACCCACTCCCACACACATTACATGCGAATGTTAACCCCCCTTCTCGTGCTAGGGTTTCTAGTCTACAACCATAACGCTTGGAGTTGACACGCGCAGATAAGCATTTGATCAGAGTTGGTCAAGATGCGTCATGGTATGCGTGACTAGACATCAGTTTTGATAGAAGGGCGGGTAGGACTGCGCCTTATGCCCAAAAGCACTAGCCAATATAGGCTACAACATGAACTACTGATAATAAAAGTAAATTATCTATCGGCCATGTAGGCTATTTAATCTGTTGCTGTCTTTCAATATGACAACCTATAGGGTCCTTATTTATTAATTAGTCAATCCACTGGTCGGTAGAAACATGTAATGTATTTAGCCGTCAACTGGCATTGGAGCGACTGTGTTTGTACCCGCCGCATCTCGGCACCGCTTGCTCAGCCCAGCTAGCGGCACATTCAGCCACACCCCTGAAGACATTGGGGAAGGATACGAAGATCTGCGAAGTAAGAATGCAGCTTCTGTAGCGGGACGGGGCACCTTGCATGCAACCATGAGACTATAGTGTTTGATTTGCATGCAAACAGCGATCCTGCCATGCATGCAAACAAACAGCTATATGTCGCTGGTATTTATCAGTACCAAGTTCTCCATGTAGATTACTTTACAACTCCCCTATCCTCCTCATAACACACACACAACGTCAGATCGTCAGTGAAGTTTCACCCGTAGTTGTAGCAGATAGGAAGGTATATTTTAAATAGGTATGCGGTGGCGGAGCCAGACGTTGTAAACATTAGAGGTTTAGCCCCAACCTAGGACCAAGGTTTGATGTGAGCTTAGATCAGAACTTCCACATGCGAGAGCGCTTTTTTTGCATTTATTTGAGTGCAAAATTGTTTTTTGAGCTTTATGTAATATAAACATTACGTTGGACTCATTTTGTTATATTTGCCGAAAATTACAACCCACATTTTCAGTCATGTAGACATTGCATGTAGACAACTTCCTCTGTCTCATCCATCTTTTATTTAAAAAATTCTACCTTTCTAAACTTTTTTTCTTAAATATTTTTACTAAAATGTGGGGGAGTCAGGTGGCTGAGCGGTTAGGGAATTGGGCTAGTAATCTGAAGGTTGCCTGTTCGATTCCCGGCCGTGAAAAATGACGTTGTGTCCTTGGGCAAGGCACTTCAACCTACTTGCCTCGGGGGAATGTCCCTGTATTTACTGTAAGTCACTCTGGATAAGAGCGTCTGCTAAATGACTAAATGTAAAATATTTGTTCAACCATTCAAAAGTATTTTTTCTAAAAAAAGAAATCCACACACACAGTGAAAGGTGAGAGGAGGAAAGGTGAGAGGAGGAAAGGTGAGAGGAGGAAAGGTGAGAGGAGGAAAGGTGAGAGGAGGAAAGGTGAGAGGAGAACAGAGAAGCTTAAAACAGAGTTGAGTAAAGCAGAACAGAGCACAATAGAGTACAGTAGAATTTCTATATTTTCACAAATATTGTTTCTAACAAATTTTTCACAAATATTTTGGACAAAACATTTTTTCACAAATATTTTGGACAAAACATTTTTCACAAATATTTTGGACCAAAAAAATGTTCACAAATATTTTGGACAAAACATTTTTTCACAAATATTTTGGACAACAAGATTCGAAAGGTTGAAAATATATTCCCAATATTTTTTCAAAAATAGTTTTGCTTCATTGATGAGTCATCATCAATCTTTTATCATCATCAATTACTCATCAATGATGCAAAACAATTTTAGAAAAAAATCTAAAATATTTTTTCAACCTTTCAAAACTTTTTGTCCAAAATATTTTTGTCAGGACACAAGGACACATAGGACACAATTTATACAAAATATTTTTTAGACCTTTTTTTTGTATTACACCTTTCAAAAAAATATTTTTTAAACCTTTCATTGTTTTTCACCTTTCAAAAATACTTTTTTCACCTTTCAAAAAATTTTTTGTTGCAAATTTACTTTAAAAAGTTCCAAATCTATAAATAAATCGTATGGGGCTCTGTGTTCCTCACAAACCACAGTGGCCCAGCAGGTGGTCGATCAGTGTCCCCCCCTCCCACCCCCAACTAATGACAGAGCGGGCAGGAAACTGCCCCCTCCTCTGTCGTTCCTTCCATTCTTTTGCTCTTCTTCCTGCACTCTAATTGCCACATTTCTGTTCACTTGCGTCATGCCGCCTGAAAATAACGCTGCGTTGTTGAGCAATTAAGCAAAACAGACCCTTAGGGACACAGACAACGAGGTCCGGATTCAGGGAGTCGAGTAGTGGTGGCAAAGGTCAGGAAAACCGCTGGTATTTTTATCATCTCCTGCGTCGGTGCGCAGTAATTTACTGAACATTACCATTCAAATGATCTAGAAGATCTCTTGTTGTCACTTCATTCCCTCAGGATGTCCAATTAATTGTGACCATTGAACTGATATGTGAATCATATACCGTCATGAGTGTGTTGGTTTTGCTGAGAGAGAGAGTTTCTAAAAGGGGCTGAGAGAGAGACGTGTAGCCCAGGGTACAGGTACCTACAGTACCTGTAGTGCAGTACCTGTAGTGTAGTACCTACAGTACCTGTAGTGCAGTACCTGTAGTGTAGTACCTACAACAGTACCTGTAGTGCAGTACCTGTAGTGTCTACAGTACCTACAGTACCTGCAGTACCTGTAGTGCCTACAGTACCTGTAGTGCCTACAGTACATACAGTACCTGCAGTACCTGTAGTGTCTACAGTACCTGTAGTGCCTACAGTACATACAGTACCTGTAGTGCCTACAGTACCTGTAGTGCCTACAGTACCTACAGTACCTGCAGTACCTGTAGTGTCTACAGTACCTGTAGTGCCTACAGTACATACAGTACCTGTAGTGCCTACAGTACCTGTAGTGCCTACAGTACCTGCAGTACCTGTAGTGCCTACAGTACCTACAGTACCTGCAGTACCTACAGTACCTGCAGTACCTGTAGTGTCTACAGTACCTACAGTACCTGTAGTGCCTACAGTTGTACCAACTGCTACTGGGGATCAGGACACTGTCTTGCATTGCAGACCCCAAAAACATGAAACTTAGACCATTCAGTAGGTTGTGAGGTACAACATGTACTACTAGGACGCTTGTTTTATCGATTTCAGGTGCACCTTGTTTATAGAAAATCTGGCATTGTTTATATGTTCACATTGTTTATATTACTGTATATGTTTATTATTTGTCGATTGTATTTTTACTTTCATTCTTACTTGATCTCTGCCGCTGCAACACCCTGCACGGGAAATTGTTATCTTAATACAGAATACAGTATTTTCTTGCTCAAACATACTAAAAGAGGGCCTCTAATTCTTTCTATTCTAAGTTAAGATTGGATGGTAAGCAAGGTTAGTACTGAGAATAGTGCATACTGTAGTGTTAAGACGCTCTGCTTGTGAGGCAGGTTAAAGTCCATCCTTTTTTTGATGGTGCCAAAGACTACTAATGTTTCACAGGGTCCAAGGTTCTCTCTGCAGGATACACCTTCACATCACAGTGTGTCTCTACAGCACAAGAGTGTTTGCAAACCTGCAAGACAAATACGTGCGTCTATTTCTGATGAAAATCTCCACAATCAAAGAAACAAGATTCTGTTTTGGCCTGAAAAGAAATCCACTGGACAAAAGTTGACATTTGTGGTGTGCTGTACAAACAAATGTTTAAGTTTTTGCGCACAGCCATATGTTCTAGCCCTTGTGTGAGTGTGGATCTGGAACCATGTTTGAACTGGCCTTCTACCCTGCGGTGGCGCTGGTGTACTTCTTCGGGGTGCTGAGGGGCAGCCAGGAGGACCGCGTGGAGCTGGACGAGCGAGCCTCCATCAGCGTGTTCTGCTTGTTCGTGCTGGCACAGCCGCTCTGCCTGGTGGTGGGCCGCTACACCGGCATGCTCCTGTACCTCCTCACCGCCCTGGTGTCCTACCACTTCCTGCCCTGGAAGGAAACAGAGGAGCCGGACTCAACATCTGGCATGGAGCCTGGAGACGTGGAGGAGAAGAAGAAAAAGACCAACTAAAAAGAGAAGTTTGGATGATGGTAGACATGGACTGCACATACATAAACACATGGAGGGCAAACTGAAATCACAGGCTTTATCTATAATATACTCCACATTTTAAGGTAGAGTTGTATTCATATTTTTCATACAGCCAGCTCAATTATAATTGTTGTGAATGGGAGAAGAATGCCCCTGACCGGATTTACATTTAGTCATTTAGCAGACTGTGGCTGGTCCTTATATCATTGTCCTTGTCTTAAATGTAACTTCCATTCAATGTTTAGAAGTGTGTATCAGTTTGCTATGCGTGATCTTCAACACAATATGTGTGTCCATCTTTGCATGTGATTGTGGTGTGTGTGGGAACAGGTAATGCAAAAACAGAGAAAGCAGTTAACTTCTCACTCATTCCACTGATGAGACCCTGCTTTGTTTGTATCCATGGAGACTGTCAGTACATCTATAAATATGTTGAAGAATCTGAATTGTTTTATTTAAACGTTGGACGGCATTAAATCTTCTTAGAACTCAGTCTAGTCTCGGACTCTTTAATATTCTGTTTCTTCCTCTGCTTTTCACCGCTGTGCATTCGCTGACCTTCCAACATCTCCTGTCCATCTTCCCCTCACTTCACCTCTCCTCTCCCTTCTCTCATCCTTCCTTTTCTGTCCCCTCTCCCTCCATCTCTGTGACGGCAAGGCGGGACTCCAGTCACTAGAGGCAGTAGCTGACATGTCAGTCTGGAGATGGAGAACTCCCTCACTTCTGTCTCCCAAATTAACTCTGTAAAACACTCCCAGAGGTCAACTGTCGAACCATCCATCAATCTGTCACATCTTCACATCTGAATTGCTTACTGTTGTTCTCTTCCTCTCCTTTTTATCCTCTATTTATCCATCTTCCTTTACCCTCGTATATCCTTCACAGCCCTCTATCCTCACTTCCTAGCCTCCATCTCTGTCCTTCCTGTGATACAGGCAGCACTCTCACCCCTTATCTCCAGACCCTTCAAGTTAACGCCAGCCCCCAGGGAGTCAGACCAGGGGAAATCAGCTGAAAAGGCACTCAAGACTGAAGACACTTCCACTTCCTGTTTGAGAGGTCCTCTACATACAGCCAGAGAGACACATGGCCCGACAATGCCAGCTTCAGCAGAAGTGAGCAGGCCTTTTCAGTGGTAAAACATCCTGCTGAAGCCCACTGCCAGCAGCAGAGCCACAACACTTTAACGGGTAATACAGGAGTTCAAACTTGTTCGCAAAAATGAAACAAAAAAACAAAAAAGCTCAGGAAAATGATGTGCAGTTAAGAGGAAAAGAGAAGATTCAAAATAATTTTTGAATTATTTTGAACAAAAGCAATTTTTAAGGAAATAAATTGATTAAGTATTTATGCAGCATTTACCACGGTGATACTGGTATCTAAGAATGCTAATTGGTGTTACCCAGTGCTGGGAGGAAGGCATGAGGGACTGCAAGCAGAGGCTGATGGGTAATTAAATGAGACCAGATTCACCATTGTCATTATGAAATTAAACAGAGTACAACATTAAAATTCTATTGCTGAGTTTAAATATTGATGAACAGAGCAGATGTAGAGCACACTGGTACCCAAACTGGGTACAAAAAGGGTGTCAGTGAGGGAGGGTGTGTGTGTGTGTGAGAGGAGAGATAAAGAGAATAGTGTGTGTGTGTGTGCACATGTAGCTTGGTCTTACACTCCAAGTTTGCGAGAATGAGTTAGAGAGCATTGAGAATGTTTATGGTCTTAAAATTGAGACCAAGTATGAATGCGGGAGGGAATGTGTTTGGTTGCGTGTTTGAGCACTTATTGTTAAAGGATTGGCATTTGAAAACGTACCGAACCCCAACCCTAACCCTCCAGGTTTTTAATAACCATCGTACATTACTACGACTACGATTGAGATTTCTGCCGTGTCCCTGACAAACCTCACCCCCACACCAGGTAATGATCCTGATCTGCAAAGAAAACAAAGATGTATGAGGTGTGGGTGCAACACCACAGATGTATGAGGTGTGGGTGCAACACCACAGATGTATGAGGTGTGGGTGCAAGACCACAGATGTATGAGGTGTGGGTGCAACACCACAGATGTATGAGGTGTGGGTGCAACACCACAGATGTATGAGGTGTGGGTGCAACACCACAGATGTATGAGGTGTCGGTGCAAAACCACAGATGTATGAGGTGTGGGTGCAACACCACAGATGTATGAGGTGTGGGTGCAACACCACAGATGTATGAGGTGTGGGTGCAACACCACAGATGTATGAGGTGTCGGTGCAACACCACAGATGTATGAGGTGTGGGTGCAAGACCACAGATGTATGAGGTGTGGGTGCAACACCACAGATGTATGAGGTGTCGGTGCAAAACCACAGATGTATGAGGTGTGGGTGCAACACCACAGATGTATGAGGTGTGGGTGCAACACCACAGCCACCCTCACGGCAGAGGTGGCAGAGCCGGGGGTGTCGGGGTCCCTGAACGAACATGTTTACTGCCGTTAAAATGCTCAACCCCCTCCCCCACCTCCCACCCCACACCCATTGACATACAGGCTGTCTATCGTCCAGAACACAATAACTCACCCCTTCCGTACACATCAGGTCAATCTTTCTCTCTGAGGACAGGAGGAAAGGAGGACTTGGGTGCTGGCATTTTGAACAAGTTGAAGTAAACGGAGAGAGAAGTGAAAGCAATCTATTTGGATTAGAGGACAGGGCCATTAGTTAGTAGTGAGGCTGGAGGTGGATTGGCCCCTCACAGCTGCTGTGTCCTCATATCCCTACGCCACAGCAAACACTGACAGCAAAAAAGCATTGGAGGAAAATGGGGCCTGTCAAACTATGACAGGCTCACTTAAGGTTGTCTGGTAAGTTTAGCGCGGCGCAGGTTTCAGAACAAAGAAAAAGACCAATTACTTTTGTCATGTTTTGACTTTGACTTGTTTTTATTTGCATGAAAGAACGTTGATGCTTCATTAAATACAATTGTACTTACAGTATTTACAGTCATGGTATTTTACATGGTTTGGTCACATGCACATTGTAAGAAAAAGAAAATAAATTCTACATATTTACAGTGATCAGAGGGAGGAGCCTGTGCAATAAAAGCCATGTTTGACCTTTGAATCCTGTAATTACCTTCCCTCTTGCGGGAGGGTCAAAGTTCAGATTCTCCACCACACATGACCTCAAAATGCCTCATATAAAGCCTCCCTGGTGACTGTGTCCTCTGGGCAGGCCTGTTCTCTCTGATAGAGAGGACGTACCCTCCACAAGCTCGCATTCCACAGCAGCTGAGAGGTAAGCCCACAATGGTTTTTCAGCCATAGAATTAGAACCAGTCGAGAAAATGTGTAAATAGAGAAAACATGACAAGCATCTACCAACTAAGGCGCTACAGTCTGATTACTGAATAACAACGGAAGCATAGACAAACAGTAATTAACGTCCACCATCCTGTCTGCTTGTGTGTGGAGGCAGTGGGGGCTGAAGGCGGAGGACTCATCCCTCTCCAGGCGGTTAGCCTGAAGGAGAGGAACATGCTTGAACTGGTATTAAGTATCATGCACTTACAGGTGCTGACGTTAGCCTGTTAGCTTTGCTGTAACGGTAGGCTTAATGTGCTTATTAGGCATAGTGCAGTGACCAAATACTGCCCCTTGTAGGTGGGTAAAGGGACTGATAAACAGCAAGACGAGAGCAAGGACATATCACTCACTAGCACCATCACATTAGACCCAAGTCCCTGTTTCAGAGGTAAGCACACACAGACCAGTATGTCTGCATGACCGGCTCCCTCACAGGTACAGGAACTGCTCAGGGTCTCCAGGGAGTTATGGGGCAAAAGATAACCAAGCATTCAAACATAAAAAAAATAAATAAAAAAAAACAGCATATAGAGTCCTACACATATATACTAATTATCAAGTCACAGAAATCGAGGGACAAGGTTTAAGGATTAGACCTCCTAAACGATGGGCACACCAGCCAGACTGCCAACCATGAGCAGAACTCCAGTTGGCTTCTTGAGACATTCTGATCTCTCTTTTTTTCATGATACTGTTCAGTAATCACTGAATCTTCAACACTTACAACTAAATTATAACATTGATAATAAGTAGACCATCCTTATCTTTCAAAAGGTTCAACTTCAAACTTAATGATTGACAGTTCTGCGAAGGCCCAGTCCTCATCATGCAGTCCCACAGCCTATGTACATGCATGCCAGGCACCTTAAAGCTACAGCACTACCAAGCGTTCTCTAGCAACTACACAGAGAGGAGAGATAGAAACAGTGAAAGCAGCTAGAAGAGACAGGTTTAGCCTTGAGAGCAGAACACAGTGAAAGCAACACAAGACAAGAAGCAAACTAGCTCTTAGCAAACTAGCTCTTAGCAAACTAGCTCTTAGCAAACTAGCTCTTAGCAAACTAGCTCTGGGGTTTTAATTGGCACAGCTGTGGGTGGGAAACAGGAGAACAACCCACTAGACCAGAGAAGGAAGTTTCTGAGAATCTGAGGAGTTTCTCTTCCAAAAGTTTCAAGTCTCAGTAGAAGTGCACCTCGTGACTCGTTACAGAGGTGCGTGGCCTGACGGTGAATTGAACTGTAGTTTTTGGATCATCAATGCCTGATATTAGGCTTCAGAACTACACATTAGCGAAGGCTCTTTTTCAAGCAGTATAAATAATCAATTTCACTGACCGATGAAATCACGAATGCCACATCACTAAAGGTATTTAGTCTCCCAGGACTGGAGTAGTCCGCAGCCATGACACAGGTGCATGGGAAACACACAGTGTTTCAGTTGACCAGGACAGGTCAAACGAGGTGTTCATGTAGGTTACCAGGTTTAGCACCAGAAACTTTAGCCTTGTACGCTTATCATCAGCTATGCCAGGAGATCCTTCTAGCGGCCAACATGGGCACCACACCAAATATCTCTGCAGGTTGAGATGACCATTATGAAGAGGAATGTTATGAAAGGAACTCGGGACAGAATAAGGCTAATAGCAGGAGACAGAAGAAAGGCCCAAAAATCCTCCATCTTTGACCAGAGTCTGAGACTACTGTCTCTTTAAAAATGGCTTTTGGAAAGTCAAGGCATTTGGTACATGAAGGGATCTATACTGGGTTGCCATTTTATTATTCTATTACGATCCCGCTTCTAGATTTATAGACCAAAAAATACCAGGATTGCTTTATCGTATTTCCCATATCCTTCAATAAAGGAACAAAAACCCTCCAGTAGGTTTTGATGTCAGCTAGCAGCATCGGCATCTTGTGAGAAACCAGATCATAAAATCAATCTTCACAATGTTCTCACATCTTAACAAATATAAGAAAAATACTAGAAAATGGGATTTGATGTGGGATCAGAACAATCAGGAATCTGTGTTCTGTGTTTTCCAAGCCACTGATATCTTGCTCTGATCCAAGGTTCTATTGCACAGTACACGATTATTTCTCATCTTAAGCAGGTTTAAAGCACACTCAATTTACAAAGGAATAACTAAAGGGGGGGTGTGTGGTGGCAGGAGGCATGTTTGGATTTATACTGTTCATAGATACATACGCATCAAGATGGCATTGCTTTTCTTGTTGTACATCTGCATCAGGCGGTAAAACAGGAGCAGGGTGATAAGCTTAGTAATGTTCTTATCATTACTGGTTACGAGTTACGAGTTTAAATAAAACGTTTGCTATCTGTGTGTGTTCGCCTGAGGAGGCTCTGATTGAGGGTGATAAAAATGTTCCATTAAGCAGATGGTAAATCTAGGATGCAAAGGCGTGCCAAGGCCTGACAGGCATGAGGAAAGCACGTGCACACACATACACACACAAAGTAGCAAGTAGCGAGACAGTTGCAGTAGTTTCGACTCAACAAAAGAAAGGATCTCAATACAGAAAGAAAGATTTTCTTCTCTCTCTTCTCTCTGACCCAGTTCCCCAACACCAGCCTAAATAAGCTGCCTGCCAAGCTGAGAGCTCCAATTAGACAAATCCAGCCTGGAGCCTCCAGAGCAGTGCAGCACAGCAAGCCTAGGAGCGCTGGGCTGTCCACCAGCGTGGCTAACCTTCAGACAGGAGCGCTACTGAGAGGCCAGCACACAGGGCCAGAGAGCAGAGAGCTCTCATGGTGATCTGCATGGAAGTCTCAGGCTTTGTGTGGAAGACAGAGAGATAACGATCTGGTACTTTAACCCCTGTGGAGCTCTTGAAGGTTGGTGGTTATGTGTGTATGTGCAGTGAACTGGAGAGGTGTGTCTGTGTGTGTGCACAGTAATCTGGGTAGGGATGTGTGTGTGGGTAGCCCATTTCTGCAAGCGTGAGCATTTCTCACTGCGATAAGAGGATGGCTTGTTAGTTCCTCCGGGACTGCCGGTGTTAGTGGTGTTATTGGATCTGGGCTTCCCAGGGAGCCAGCTCTGACCCAAGACCTGCACGCTCACAGGCTACCTCACACCACTTCAGGAGACAAGGAGTCAGAACGCTACACATGCCCTAAGTACACAAACACTGAGCTGGACAAGCACACCTGAACCAGTTTCACTGAGGTAAAGAAGAGTTCTCCTGGGGGAAGAGGGACCTTTAGAGTGAAACATAGACACACAGGGCCTCATGTACTAACGCTTTTGCGCCCACTTCAGGCGTATTTGTTTCGCAAATTGCGCGTAAAAGCATGGCGAGGTACAAACATCCCGCACTGAGGTAAAAGCGCAGACTGCCTGTCGCGGGAACTGAAAATGGCAAATTGCGCTTTTCCGTGTCATGCATATGCATTCACGGGAGGGTCAAGGGGAAAGTGGGAGTTTCCCATAAAGAGATGGGAGGGGATGCTTAAAGTGCGCCTAATTATGTATTCCGCAATATGTACAAAAACTGCCTGTGAAAGTGCGCTTCTATTTTGCGCCTCTTAATAAGCAGGTGTAAACCTGGATGCACGCGGGTTCCCTCGCATATGCCTCCTGGTGAAATGACAGCAGTAATCCGAGCAAGACGAAGACACATTCGAGGAGACGATCTGAAGGGATTTTTGCCACAAGGATCACACTTTTTCAGTAGAGTGAACACAAAATCATTACACGTTACAGATTAAGCAGCCATGCAATATTACAGTTACTGGAATGTGTAATTTCGGTCCAGGTGGCATTTTTTTGTGTCGGTGTGGAATTCCGGCCTTGTATAATATTTAAATTCGCTGTTACCTCATGAACAAGCACATCAATTTCGTTATCACTAAATCTTTGTTTTCGCTGTTTTGACTTTGGTGGCTGATCCGTGATAGAAAGAGAGAAAGAGGCCCATTCAATTGCGCTTTTAAATGCTTGCAATTTACGGTATAGTGGGCGGAGAAAGGCGCTGATTACCCGATGAACTGCAGGTTTCGTAAATACGACATAAACTGAAGTATCACAGCGTGCGCAATCTGCGGGTTGGCCATGGCACTAATAACGCTACGTTTTCAAATGTACGTACATGAGGCCCACAGGGTTAGTGTTGGGGAGCTGGGAGGGGTTAGTGTTGGGGAGCTGGGAGGGGTTAGTGTTGGGGAGCTGGGAGGGGTTAGTGTTGAACAGGAGGTCAGAAGAAACACATCAGGACAGTGTCACATGTTTCTATAGGTGTGTTATATAATATACTTGTGATTTCTGCCACCAACCTAAAGCACCCAGCATCCCCTGGGCTTCCAACACAGGCTTCAGTCCGTGTGACTCAGTCATCAAACTATGGGAGATCAAAACACTAACAATCCTGCAGAAATCCTCCTCCTCATTCTATTGGCTCATATATGGCGTTCCCTGAGGATGAGGATATGGATGCCGTGTTATCTTTGATGGAACACAAATACTCCAGTCTGTCAGCAGCTGTATCTATGAATGTCGATCTAGGACATTTTGTTTTACTCAGTAAAAAGGATGCTTTCCTTTAAATGCCAGTTTCGAGAGCAACAATGTATGGGGTTTCATCTCATTCAAATCAGTTGGCACTTTGTAAGTAGGAATGGCAGTAGAAAAAGCACAAAATAAAAAAAAAAGAGACTTTGCATCGCCTTGATGTGTGAATGCCTGAGGTCACGAGATGAGGTCACATGCGGATGACATCTACACAATGGCCGCTGGTCACATGCGGATGACATCTACACGATGGCCGCTGGTCACATGCGGATGACATCTACACGATGGCCGCTGGTCACATGCGGATGACATCTACACGATGGCCGCTGGTCACATGCGGATGACATCTACACGATGGCCGCTGTTGACCGTCGCCTTATCCATCTTCACTGTCCAGATCTTCACTGTCATGTCACTGAGAGGGAGATGAGGAACAGATAAAGGGTGGAGGAGCAGGGAGAGAGAGGTTTAGGGGGAGAGAGAGAGAGGTGGAGGGGCAGTAGAGGGAGAGAGAGAGGTGGAGGGGGAGTAGAGGGAGAGAGAGAGGTGGAGGGGGAGTAGAGGGAGAGAGAGAGGTGGAGGGGGAGTAGAGGGAGAGAGAGAGAGGTGGAGGGGGAGTAGAGGGAGAGAGAGAGGTGGAGGGGGAGTAGAGGGAGAGATACAGGTGGAGGGGGAATAGAGGGAGAGAGGTGGAGGGGGAGTAGAGGGAGAGAGAGGTGGAGGGGGAATAGAGGGAGAGAGGTGGAGGGGGAGTAGAGGGAGAGAGAGAGGTGGAGGGGGAGTAGAGGGAGAGAGAGAGAGAGAGAGGTGGAGGGGGAGTAGAGGGAGAGAGAGAGAGGTGGAGGGGGAGTAGAGGGAGAGAGAGAGAGAGAGAGAGAGGTGGAGGGGGAGTAGAGGGAGAGAGAGAGAGAGAGGTGGAGGGGGAGTAGAGGGAGAGAGAGAGAGAGAGGTGGAGGGGGAGTAGAGGGAGAGAGGGCAACCAGAAGAGATAGAGACAGTGGATGGAGGAGAGCCACGATTAGGGACAGAGGAAGAGAACATGAGTGAGGGGAGGAGAGAGAAGAGAAAGTATGACTCAATTTCCTGAATCTTCAAACACATCCATTGTACATCCCACACAAGACCAGAGAGACAAACATCAAAACCAGCAGTTCAAATAAAGAGAATGAACTCTCCTCCTCTCTGCCCCCCATCGCCCCCCCATGCACACATACCAGCTCAAACACACAAACACACCGACCCCTCACTGCCTCACCAATTACAGAGCACAAAGGACTCAGACCCAAAATAGACATCAAACATCACTCTACCCCGTGTCGACAAGCCTCCCCTGCAAGAACACTGAACAAACGGAACCCTCCCCTCTCTCTCTCTCTCTCAACCACCCACCCTCCCCACTCTATTGCTCGCCCCCTCCCTCTCCTTCACCCTCTTTCTCCCTCTCTCCCTTCCTCCCCTCTCTCCCTCCTCCTCAAACTCTCACCCTCCCTTCTACTGTCTCTCTCATTCTCAGATAAACATACATCTTAGAGACGTGTATTGAGAACTATAATAAGATTAGGATCCTGAAAGATGAGAACATCCTTCTTCCCAGCTCAGCTCTACTGACTAGGCAACTCCTCATCACCTCCTGTCAACCATTACTTCATTTTTCAAAGCCCACCACACATTCCACTCACTAAAACGGTGACAAGCAAACATTTGTCGGGCATTGTGTTAGCAGGAGCTAACGCTAACTGTTGTTCTGTTCAGGAAACTAGCAAAGCTGAATCTGTGGAAGGCTGGAGCCAATTAGACGAGGCAGAGCTGACCACTCTCACAGTCAGCCATCTTGGACTGTACCAGATGACACAAGCAGGCTAAGCAGAACTGAGTCACTTGTTCAAAGTGAAAAGCAATTAGGGCAGATATTCGTTACTACTCAGAGTAGGGAAAGGTGACGGTAGCAGAAGTGTATAAGAAAAGATATAAAGGAGACAAATTATGAACTTGCAAATCGCCTAGAAATAAAAGTATGGGTTCTGAATTCAGAATTCTAAGAAACAGAAGGAAGACTGGAGAAAAGTAGTACCAGAAGACAGAGAGAGTACCAGAGGAGAGAGAGAGAGTACCAGAGGAGAGAGAGAGAGTACCAGAGGAGAGAGAGAGAGTACCAGATTAGAGCGGGGGAGGCGGCGAGCGGAGCAGAGGCTCATGGGAGGCTGGTGGCGCGGCCTTTGATGGCCAGGACCCTCCGAGGGAGACAGGGAGTCAGACCTGGGACATAGCTCCACAACTTCACCCTGCCATCACTGCAGCAGGAGGGGAGGAGGAAAGAGGAGGGGAGGAGGGTAGAGGAGAGGAGAAGAAAGGGGAGGAGAGGAAAGGGGAGGAGAGAAAAGGAGAGGGGAGGAGGGGAGTGGAGGAGAATATGGGAGAGTAAAGGGAGTAGATAGGTGAGGTGAGTAGGTGAGGAAAGGAGGAGATCAGTGAAGTTGTCAAGTCAGTGAAGAGAGGTTAGGGTTAGGGAGTTAGGGTTAGAAGAGATGAAAGGGGAGAAACAGTCAGAAGAGAAAGAGTAAGAACAGACCCTCACCCTAACCCCAAATGACCCTCACCCTAACCCCAGATGGTATTCATAAAATATGTTGATGGTAAAAGACAACTAGAACTTAACCCTAACTGAGCTGTCCTTACATTCTGAACCTGACCTTATCCCCCAGTAAAGCAGTAGGGTTAGTGTTAGTAGGATTAGGGTTATTATTATGGTTAGTAGATTAGGCTGTACCTCGAAGCGGTGAAGATTTGTCTGGAGTTTGTGCAGATTGCGTTGATGGGGCTGTCGTGACCCCGGAGCTCCCCTACGGGCGTGAAGTTGTCCACGTGCCACACCTTCATCATGCCCCCCCGGCACGCACTCAGCAGCAGGGGCCGGTTGGGCACAAAGGCCAGCGCACACACCCAGTCCTTGTGGGCATTGGGGATTTGCTGGAGAGGAGAGGAATGGAAAAAGACGGAATGGATTCAGAAAAGACAGAGAGAGGAAGGTAGAGTTGACTTTTTCAGTGGAGAGATAAAGGAACAGTATACACAATGGGTATGTGTACAACTTTAGAGAATGGTATAAACTCAGCTTGAACATCTTTGGGGAAGAAATTACAGACGGGCGGTTGTGACAACAGTGTATTTTAGCAACATGGACCATTTTAGAAGCATATGATTATACTACTGGATGAATTAACAATGAGAACTATCTGCCATGTTGTACTGAATCAACAAACACAGAAAATGAGTGAAGCATGACCAGTCCCACCCCTGCACATGCATACACACACATGCATACCGTATTTTTCGGAAAACAAACTGCATTTTCTATAAACCGCACCCCACCAGAATGGGAGCTTTCTGTTTGTAAATCGGATTATAACCCGCCCTGGAATATATGCCACACTTGATACGGGAACAATGATACCAAGCAATGCACGAGTATATCGGCGATCTTACAGCATGCCGTAACACACTTCGGTTGTGGATAGTATGTCCATGCGTGGCAAAATCCATTGTTATGTCTACAAAATTATTTTAGATATAGTACAAGTTTAGCTAGCTTGCAAATCCTGAGGATAGCCTACCGAAGTTGAATTAGCCAATGTCGTTAGCGATGCTAGCTAACGTTGGTTTGCTAGCTGTATAATTTCACTGGGTCTTGCAGCTGTTTGATTTACTGAAATTATTATGAAATGTTATGTTCTACTAGCCATTTGCCTACTTTAGCAAGTCACTGTATTTCCAAGCCCTGATAGTGTAACTGAGACGACACAGTAAATAATTCCTCTTTCAATAAACCCCCGTTCCAGTGTTGAGCATTCAATAGACCAATTATTTGTTTGTAAACATTCGGGATGCGCGCGCAATGTGGCTGCAGAAAACCGGGAAAGGGTAGCCTTTATAATGGCTGGAGAAGTACACGGATTATACAAATAGTTCGATTTAAACCGCTGCACGGTCTGTAGCAGTGGCGATTTCTTTAAGACTGCAAGGGACCCCTAAAATTTCAAAAAATTAATGGTCAAATATTTACTATTGTGTTAACATTTTAAATGCGTTAGAACACGTTCATACACGTTCTTTCAGAATCAGCTACATATATTAGCAGGTCGACTCACTGATTTCCTTCTCATACATTCCCGTAGCGTCACAGTGCATTTCCCTGTTAAAGCTCAGCTTCCATGGACTTCAATGGGGCTGCTTTTAACAGTTTTTTCAGTGCTTCGAAACTATACGGTCATTGGATGAATGCTGAGATTA
This sequence comes from Thaleichthys pacificus, assembly GCA_023658055.1. Classification (NCBI taxonomy): domain Eukaryota; kingdom Metazoa; phylum Chordata; class Actinopteri; order Osmeriformes; family Osmeridae; genus Thaleichthys; species Thaleichthys pacificus. The sequence continues at coordinate 103,570 of CM042868.1, read as the reverse complement.
TGTCCCGCCTCGGACGCTCAGCGTCTCTGGGGGTGAATGGAGGAGTGGGCTGGCCTGGACGCTGGGCTTCCGCGTGATGATTGGAGGATCTGTCGAAAGACTACATCTCCTTTTGATTGACAGTAATTTTGTACTACAAAAAGTCACCGAAGCTATTCAAACTCAGTCCCATCGCGGATTTTGCAACTGTAGTTGAAAGACAAACTGCAGCAACCTATTTCTCGGTATTTGCTTGGCGAAATTGCTAACCAATTTTCATCATACAATTATACACCACGTTCCTTGTTTTAGTTTAACCACATTTCCACATTTCCTCCTTGATTAATATTGTTTTATTAGATCGTTCGTTCATTCATTCAGTAGGCTAGGCTAGTGTCGTAGCGGTGAACTAGCCAAATAAAAAAATAACAATTAGGATGTAGGCATAAAATGAGCTTCCCCTCTTTCAAAGACCAGCAGCCGCCACTGGTCTGTAGAGATCTTGGGACGAAGCCACTTTTTTGTTCTAAAACTGGGCTATACGCCGCTTTGAAATATAAGACGTACAACCAAAAGAAAACTGTAAAATCGGTGTACAAGCCGCGGTTTTATTTCCGAAAAATACGGTACACCACACATAAATCCTTCCAGCTCTGGCTGCCTGTCGACATGCTTGTTCAACCCTCATCTAGGATTATTTGAATTTAACACCGCCATATTGACTTTCTGCTCCCACATAACAGGAGACTGCTTGTCTTGGATAACAGGAGACATGACAGAATTGGCCTGGCTGAAAAGAGACGGTCTTGGCTTCGTGGTCGAACAAGACAAGGGGCCAAACAAGACCAGGGGCCTCTAGACCATGCTGGTCACCACTGTCCTGCTCAAGGACAAATGGATGACTGAGTGATGTGAGGAAAGTGAGCGAGTGAGTAAGCAGGTAGTGTGTGTCAAACTGCTTTCCTGCCTTTATACCAGCCTGGTTCATGGGTGGTGCTAGCAGCCTGGTTCATGGATGGTGCTAGCAGCCTGGTTCATGGGTGGTGCTAGCAGCCTGGTTCATGGGTGGTGCTAGCAGCCTGGTTCATGGGTGGTGCTACCAGCCTGGTTCATGGGTGGTGCTACCAGCCTGGTTCATGGGTGGTGCTAGCAGAGCAGCCTAAAGGCCCTTGCACACTGAGTGTGAAATTTTCGTATGCGTTTTTTCGCAATCGTCAGCCTCAACATTCGGTGGCTCTGAAATGGCAAAAAACCTATCAAAATGCTGGCTATGGATGCGAATACGCAGAAAATCGAACCTGATCCAAACTTTTTTTTGACGGACGAAAGTTTCGGAGGCAGTGTGTAAGCGCGATTGACATAACGTGAGGTCGTATTTATTTTTTAACGTGCGAACATTTCGGATACGAATTTCGGACTCAGTGTGCAATGGCCTTAACCCTCAGTGCTGGCCAGACTAGGGAGGACAGCCTAACCCTCAGACCAGGACGTGAAGAAGAGACATGTTATCAGGAAAACACCTGAGATAACCAACACACCTGAGGACTGCTCTCTCTCTCACACTCTCTCTCACACTCTCTCTCTCTGTCACACACTCTCACACTCTCTCTCACACTCTCTCTGTCACACACACACTCACACACTCGCACTATAATAGTCAGCCTTGAGCGCACACAGACACACATACACAGAACCCCCCTCTCAAGTGATAACGATGGTGTTTGTGGGCCACAGATCACAGGGCGTCTGGGGAAATAAGCAGAGCAAATCGGAACAGGTCCTGAGGTACTTTATCCTTGACATTTTACCACCACACATACACATATAAATACACACACACCACACACATACCTGTGAGAGCTCCTGCTGTTCCAGATCCCACTTTTTGATGCCGTTGTCACGGGAACCACTGAAGAGCACGTCTCCATGCACAGTCAGACACTCGATGCCGTCGTAGTGCGGGGGCTCAAAGTTGTGAGCCGGGCCTACGTTTCCCAGCATGCCCTCCGCCACGTCAAACACCTGGCATGAGACGACTCGTCAAGTAGGAAACAGCAGTGCTGACTATCATACCTCCCAGACATCTACTGTCTAGGAGAGTCATATAGACCCTCTATGTATGTATGTATGTGTGTGTGTGTGTGTGTGTGTTTGTACCTTGACATAGTGGTCCTTGGAGCCGGTGATGACCTGGTCCTTCCCCAGGAGAGACTGACCCACCGTCAGACACATGACCGAGCCTGTGTGGCCTGTCAGCTTCCCTGCTGGCTGCATCCTGTTTGGGGGCAAGAGATGGAAAGAGAGAGGGAGGAGAGAGAGAGACAGAGAGGAAGAGGGAGAGAGAGGATTGAGGAGAAGAATAAGGATGGTAGAATAAGCAGGAAATACTGTGGGGGTGCCCTTGTGCTAATGCCTCTGTGTGTGTGTGTGTGTGTTACCTGCTGAGGTCCCAGGAGCGTACAGAGTTTCCGGCGGCAGCGTACAGCACCGAGCCAGAAGGGTTGAGGGCGATCTGGTTGATCTGGTACTCTCCCTGGGAGAAGGTGATGGTGCGTGTGGTGGAGCCAGCACACGCATCCCCCGACACCACCTGACCTGACGAGCTGGGGGAGCGATGGTGGGTGGGGTCGTAGAGAGGGTGGAAGTGATGGATAAAGGAAATGATAGAAGAAGAGAGGAAGATGAGGAACGGCAACATACGGGTAGATGAAGGACAGAGAAGACAGGATCACAAACCTTCTGTTCCGATTTGATGACAGACTTTCAACATTGTGAGAGAGAGAGAGAGAGAGAGAGAGAGAGAGAGAGAGAGAGAGAGAGAGAGAGAGAGAGAGAGAGAGAGAAAAGGATATTGGGGACTCACGTGAGGGTGCGGACACACTTGGCGGAATCGCGGATGTCCCACACCTTGATGTAGGAGGTGGAGACAGAGAACAACAGGCAGGAGGAGGAGCAGTACTTCACAGACACCACATTGTTGGGGTGGCCCTTCAGTGTGACGATTTCCTGACCTGTCACCAGGTTCCACATCTTACAGGTACGGTCTTGGGGGGTGGGGGGGAGGGGCAGGAGAGTGAGAGAGAGGGGGGGGATACAGGGGAGAGAGAGAGAGAGGGAGATACATTGGAGAGAGAGGAGGTGGATAAAGGGGTGAGAGACACAAAGAGGGTTACCAACTGTACAGCAGCTATTCCCGACCTTTTCCACTTGCATACCTCAAATATTTTTGCGGCCGCACAACACATCCGGTTCACTTAATTGGCGCTTATCACACATGTTTAACACCACCACAGGAGCCAAACAGTTCGCTTTCACTGCAACATTTATTTGAGCGATAAAAGAAGACAGTGTTCATCAGCGCCACAATAAGCACACATTGTGAAGAGAGGTAACCTGCGTAACTACCACAGTCAGGCCAGGTCTAGAACTTATAGTGACTTTTAATAACCAGAACAGATTGTTAACCCTTAGCTATTTCTCTCTTAACCCTACACTCAGAGATCTCGCCCGTTTCCAGATTCTTTTTTAAATTGAGAAAGACATGTTACATTACAGTACGCTGTGGAGCCAAGCCAGAAGCCATCAAATTAAGGCGAAAACGTCAGTTGGTCTTTCGTCAACGTGCCAAGCGTAACTATTTAACGTTTCGGTCATGATTAATAAAAAATTACAAAATAGGTTTGCATCATGATATGCTCTGTTGTAGTATTCTCTGTTCTCCCTCTCCCCTCTCCTCCTTTCACTGTATGTGTGAAAAAACTTTTATAAAGCAAGAAAAAAAAAAATAACACAAAGGTTTCACAAAAAAGATTTGCATCATTGATGAGGACCCTATTAAAATGAAATGTAATTTTAAAATGAGTAAGAATTTAAATAATAATTTACCAACAGTATATATCAACATTTTGATATTTATTAATTTTTCATAGTTTAGTTTTCATTGGTTTTGCGGCCCTACTGTATTACCCTAGTAGACCACAGGCTGGGAATCGCTGTTATACAGGACAGTAGTATGGCAGGACAGTAGTATGGTAGGCATGCTGTAAGATCGCCTGTAGCCTACTCGTGCATTGCTTGGTATCAAGTGCGGCATATATTTCAGTGCAGGTTAAAATCCAATTTACAAACGCAAAGCTCCCATTCTGGTGGGGTGCGGGTTATAGAAAATGCGGCTTGTTTTCCGAAAAATACGGTATGTGTGTATATATGTGTGTATGTATGACTGTATATATATGTGTGTATTTGTGTGTGTATGTGTGTGTATATATGTGTGTAAGTGTGTTCGTGTGTGTGTACGTGTGTGTACCTTTAGAGCCGGTGAAGAGCAGCTCGTCGGTGGCATCCACACAGAGGACGGGTTTGGAGTGTCCTTCAGCTGCGGCTACACACTGCAGGGGCGTCGTCCGCCCCCCCTTCAGCCCCCCCAAGGGACTGATCACCCCCCTGAGAGAAACACACACACACACACAGTCACACACAGTCACACCGTCCACCAGAGTGATTGTGCCCTGTGTTCCCCCAGTGATGTGATGTTATAACGGACCTACACACACCAGAGGATCAAAAATCATTAGAACACCCTGCCAACAGACATAAACCTGCACACTCGCCAACACACACACACACACAGTGACATAACCCTGCACACTCGCCAACACACACACACACACAGAGACATAACCCTGCACACTCGCCAACACACACACACACACACAGAGACATAACCCTGCACACTCGCCAACACACACACACACACAGAGACATAACCCTGCACACTCGCCAACACACACACACACACAGAGACATAACCCTGCACACTCGCCAACACACACACACACACAGACATAACCCTGCACACTCGCCAACACACACAGACATAACCCTGCACACTCGCCAACACACACACACACACAGAGACATAACCCTGCACACTCGCCAACACACACACACACACACAGAGACATAACCCTGCACACTTGCCAACACACACACACACACACAGTGACATAACCCTGCACACTTGCCAACACACACACACACACACAGTGACATAACCCTGCACACTCGCCAACACACACACACAGACATAACCCTGCACACTCGCCAACACACACACACAGACATAACCCTGCACACTCGCCAACACACACACACAGACATAAACCTGCACACTCGCCAACACACACAGACATAACCCTGCACACTCGCCAACACACACACACAGACATACCCTGCACACTCGCCAACACACACACACTTGACATAAACCTGCACACTCGCCAACACACACACACAGACATAACCCTGCACACTCGCCAACACACACACAGACATACCCTGCACACTCGCCAACACACACACACAGACATAACCCTGCACACTCGCCAACACACACACAGACATACCCTGCACACTCGCCAACACACACACACAGACATAAACCTGCACACTCGCCAACACACACACAGACATACCCTGCACACTCGCCAACACACACACACAGACATAACCCTGCACACTCGCCAACACACACACTTGACATAAACCTGCACACTCGCCAACACACACACAGACATAACCCTGCACACTCGCCAACACACACACAGACATACCCTGCACACTCGCCAACACACACACACAGACATAAACCTGCACACTCGCCAACACACACACAGACATAACCCTGCACACTCGCCAACACACACACTTGACATAAACCTGCACACTCGCCAACACACACACAGACATACCCTGCACACTCGCCAACACACACACACAGACATAAACCTGCACACTCGCCAACACACACACAGACATAACCCTGCACACTCGCCAACACACGCAGACATAAACCTGCACGCTCGCAAACACACACAAACCTGCACACCTTTTTTAGTTGCTGCATCTATAATCCTTACTGTCATCTTATCTAAGGCTGTCTGTCATCTTTCTTCTCCACTCTCTCTCCATCCATCCCAGTTACTCCATCTGCCTGCTTAAACTAAAGCTGCTCTGGGTAATATCTACACCAAGGTAGTCCAACCCTGTTCCTGGAGATCCCTGCTCCTGGAGATCCCTGCTGCTGGAGATCCTTGCTCCTGGAGATCCTGGAGAACTCTCCAGTTTTCCACCAGTTTTTCACTCTTTGTCGATCATGTAATTATTAGAATCAGTTGTGCTGGATTAAAGTTGGAAAGATAACCTACAAGGTGGAATTAGGCTTCCTCTCCATCTTGTTCTCTGTCTCCCATCTTTCTCTCTCACACTCAGCTCTCTCTTTTCCAACCACGTATTAATTTTCTTGTCCTTCCTTATTATTTCCTATGTTTTTCCAAGCGGTCTTGTACTACATCTCTCTCTCTCTCCCCCCCTCTCTCTCTTGCTCCCTGCCTCTTAATCAGAACGAGGCGATTTGAACTGCTGGGCCAAAAAGAGAGGGAGAGACATTAAAGAATGATGAGAGAGCGAGAGAGAAGGGGACAGAGGAGAGGTCAGTGTAGGGAAAAAGGACTGGAGATAACAAAGAGAGAACAAAAGATGAGAGATGGACAGAACCGAAGGTGTGAAGTCAGATCGTCTCGTTGTCTCGTCACTCTGAGTCATTTACAGAGACTTCACTTTACCTGCAGTATTAAGAATGCTAACACACACACACACACACCCACAAAAATACACACACACCTAAATACATAAATAGTTCCTCCCCACCAACATAAACTGACCCGCCCCCCCAATACCTCTGTGAAGCATTGTGCAAATATAGCCATCAAAACAGTGACATCAACACACTCAGAAACCAGTTGTGATAGTGTGAGAGAGTGCATGCATGTATGTCCACTATGGTCACAACCCAAAACACAAACCAAATCATAATCAACTCCACACAGCAGTGCTGATGGTCACACTGTTCATCACAAGATGGTCACAGCATGACTCAGCGACAGCTCGCAATTCAAAAACAAACAACATCCTGTGTCATCACCAGCATGCAGCATGTCCACCAATGGAGCTAGCATCCTGTGTTTCCACTTTATAGGCCAATCCTGGTTCAGTTTGAGGTAATGTGGGTGGGGCTTAGGGTGTGGGACCTCCCACTTCCCTTTCTGCCCGGCCCAGTTCCAGTCTGAAGTGAAACATGACTGGATTGGAACCAGGCTGCTGCAGAGACCAGGAAGGGGTTGGAATGGAGGGCATTTGAGTTCGAGAAGATTTTTATGGATAAAGAGAAGTGGTGGACAGGGGGCGTTTGAACACCAATCAGAAAGAACCTTACTGCCATGGAGAACAGAGGCCTTCTAATTAACTACCCAATCAGGTCTAACAAGATACCTTGCGATATATCCTGATTGGTTAGAGTTAGATCTCCAACCAAACAAAGGATGTACAATATAATCCATACTAATTAGGTGTGGTTGAAGCATTATTCAAAACAGGAAGTGAAATGAAAGGCTATATTCCTTATTCATTAAAAGCTCTAGCTACTGTGGGGCCGTCACGCTGTGGGCTTCTGAATGGGAACCTGTTAATGGATGATCCAATGCTTCTTATAGAGAGGAAAGGTGAGAGAGGGAGAGATGTTTTCTAGTCTCCCAGGTGATAATGGAGGTATCCATGCTGGTGTGAGGCAGGAGAGAAGAGCTACATCTCTCTCAGGTGACTGCTGCTCCACAGGTGGAGTCAGAGGAAATTACATCATTAACCGCTTGTGTTACTTCCTGCCAAATGGTCTGAATCTCAAGTGTTTCCAAGTGTACTCAATTATTTTGGGCATCTTCTCTGAACTTGTTAATGACTGTGGTCATTACAGCATGGCAGTACGGTTGGTTCAGGTCTCCTGGTGGAGGGTGGTGTGGGCACAGCAAGGGATGGGCAGGTAGGGGTGAGAGGATGTGGGGGGGTAGGAGGTAAAGCATGCTCACCAAAATGTGAAATGAAATTAAGAGCCAGACGAGGTGCTGGCCAATCAGACACAAAAAGAGCGGGAGAAGAAGAGGGGAAGAGAGAATGACAGAGAAGAAGAGGAGAAGATAGAATGACAGAGACGAAGAGGAGAAGACAGAGAAGAAGAGGGGAAGAGGAGAAGACAGAAGAAGAGGGGAAGAGAGAGAAGACAGACAGATATCTCTACCTGAGCACCTCCGAGAGAGAGGAGTCGCTGTCATCCGACCTGGAGACAGAACAGGAGCAGGGTTAAGGTTAGGATTGGGGTCAGAGACAGGGTTATTGGTATAGGGTCAGGGTTAGGGTTGATGTTAGACACAGGGTTATTGGTATAGGGTTAGCTCAAGGTTAAAGCCATAGGAAGGGAATAGGGCTGAACGATTTCGGAAAATAAGCTAATTGCGATTTTTTTTACTAATATTGCAATTGCGATTTAATATGCGATTATTATATGATTTATTATTTATAAATATAGATATATAGCCTACTGATCTCCAGTCAGCAAAATAACACCAGAAAAATTAAGGAAAACATACCGCCTGTACCTCTTCGAAAATATTTTGGTAAATCAAAGCTAAACTTAGGCTAGTAACATGCGCGTTGCACTTTCTTAACTTAAGCTAGCTAGCTACCGTTTTGGAGAAGAAAAAAAACTTAGGAAATATTTAGAAATCACGCATCGAAAAGGTTAAATCTTAAAAGAAAAAGAAACACTGTCTGAAAATTTCTGATCCAGTCAGTAGCCTAACAGAAACAGTATAGCACTGACAGCCATAGGGATCCTACTGTATGTGTATTACCGAGGGGCATCATACCTTTCGTGATGAACGCTCTTACTGCTTGAGTAATTTCGTACATGAATATGGAGTTAGGCTTTAAAACATTTAGATCAGTGATCCTGTCGGGTGTTATTTGGCTTATTTGACACACTGGTGTTCAGCATTTTAGCTATGCATCGTACATGGCTTTCTGGTATTTTTTTAGGGCCGAATTAGGTTGTTAGTGTTGCCCCGTGAGGTAGCAACGTTAGCCAGGAAGGTTTTGCACAATACTTGACACTGCGCAGCATTTTTTTTTAAGGCAAAATTGGCAAAGTGTCTGTAGTGTCAGGTTCTGTCGAGCCTGAGGCCATCGTACAGGTCAAGGTAAAGTGTAACATGCACCAAAGTAAAATCGCAGCATTTGCGATTACAAAATCTCGTTTTGTCACTTCGATATTATCGCAAATGCAATTAATCGTTCAGCCCTAAAAGGGAAGTTGACATTCAACGTAAAAGGTTGACCCAGGTTGGTCTCCTGCATGGTTAGCCTGGCTGGCAGTCTATAATAGGCTAGAGATGCACCCAGACTAGCCCATGGCAGGGTCAGGGGATGGGAGCTTTATCCATAAATGAGCCAATAGCAGGGCAAGGGTTAGGTTTAGAAGACAGGGTTTAAGGCAGAAACAGTTACCTACAGTAAAACAAAGGAACAGTTGGGGAGAAAGGGGAACTGGACCTGGAGGAGATGGGGGAGTGTTATCCCGAAACACACAGATGCAGAATGCAGAAGAGAGGGTTAGCAGCAGGGAGACTGTGAGCTGATTGGAGGATTGGGTAGTCAATAATGACAGGAACTCACAGAGCAAAACTGCTGTAATATTAGCTTTTCTTTGGCATGCACGTTTCAGAACATGAGGCAATGCCTGTGGGTGGAGTCTTCACTTTAGGTCCAACAGTACAGACCACAGAAAATCCCACCCAGGCAAAGAGGTGATTCAAATCAGCCATTAAAACACATCTTACCCAAGGTATCCCTTAGTCTTAGACAATCACTAGGGGAACCATTCCATGTGCATGGCATTAAAACAAGATATTATGCTATAAATATTTGATAGTTCTGTTCACAGGATTGGCCCTGTGAGGGGTGGTGAACTTGTATAAGGCTCGTTTGAAAAGAGAGAGATAATATCCAGGCGAAGCAGTTATACCCTCCATAAATTACTCCATATCGTAGCTTTTCACTTTGTGCTTTACGGGGTGTGGGCCTTGGTGGCAGGCAGCTTGGTCTGTGAGTTTGTGTAGCTCTGCTCCCGGATTCACAACATGTCAACAGTCATACATGTAGAAGAGAACAGCCATACATGTAGAAGAGAACATCCATACATGTAGAAGAGAACTGTCATACATGTAGAAGAGATGGCTTAAGACGCACTTGTTCCGGGAGTACAACGGTACTTAAGAATGAGAGAGATTGAGAGACTTGTTGCTCTTGTTGGTCAGTTGTAACGGTTTAAAATTCTTGTACTCGCTTTGAAATATTTTACTGTTGATTGCTTTTCTGCAGGTACACTCTTGCACTTTTTGAGGTTCATGTTGTTTAATTGTAACTTGTTTAACTGCATGCTCTTATGTTTCTTCCCTTTGGCACTTATTTGTTTTTTCACAATGTATGCTTCATGTTTTGGCTGCTCGCAATGTTTGGGGCTATCTCGTTGTTATGATCAGTAACTTTTGTAAGAAAGTACACTTTTGTAAAGTTCTCTCTTGGAAGTCGCTTTGGATAAAAGCGTCTGCCAAATGCATAAATAAAAATGTAGGTAAGAATACTCCAGTAGGTATTAGAATTTATAAAGTTCGGACAGAGGGGAATAAAATAACTTCCCTTTTTTAACAATGTGCACTTGTAAACATTCTTTAAATACACTTTCATGTGTGATCATCTCCCCTGTTTCATGCCTGAGAAGCACATAAGACTGATTGCATTGAAGGACCCATTTCTGATTAGGAAGAAAAGGGGCACGTTATATAAAAGAATTTGACACTTTTGTGACCTCAATCAAAGACGATACAACATGCTGCAGAGAATAGCAACTAAGCTGTCAGTTGAGAGACAGCCTTGTCTCTAATAGCAGGCTGAAGAGACCCCATCATTATGCATCCTCATGTTCCTACAGTGAACACTACATCCTCTGTGTGAAGGGGTGTAAACACTACATGCTCTGTGTGAAGGGTTAGGGTTAGGGGTGGAAACACAAAACTGCTCATGGCTTCTGACTGAAATCATGTCTTGTATCCTGCTGCCCTGTGATGCAGTTTGATTCAGAATGTTATTTTAGCATCTGCTTTTATTGACAAATGTATTCGCATCAGTAAATACATACTCTATGTATTTTGTGTTCGTTAGGGCTTTTATCTATATATAGTTATTTTGGACTAAGTGCCTTTCAAAACGATTTTTTATTTTATGGGATATCCTGCATTTAGGTTAATAAATGCATAAAATAAAGGTTAGTAATACAACTGTACAAAAACACAAAATTGTCGGATGTAAAAGCATTCGAAGAACGATACTGTCACTGTAGAAACAAATAATTATACTATGTCACCGTAGAAACGAAGAATGATACTATGTCACCGTAGAAACAAAGAATGATAACTATGTCACCGTAGAAACAAAGAATGATAACTATGTCACCATAGAAAACAATTACGGTCACAAAAGAAAAACCTTGCAAAATAACAGTCATCAGACAGTGTAAGGGTTAGACAGCTCTTAACATCCTTTTCTACTGTCAGTTATACTTTAAACTTTATTTATACCAGAAGGTAACACAGGGAGTCTTCCTCTCATCATGTATTCTCCCAGCAGACATCAGACAATCCATTTTGCCCTCTGTGCCAATCACTTCTCTCTGCTGCCTCAATCAAAATACAAAGTGGCCACCAAAGACAACATTAACAGTGGGGGCTAATATGTTCTCTCCTGTGAACAATTTACCAACTCCTGGTTCAGATAATGAGGATCCACAGGATGCTCTAAACCCCTCTCTCTCTGCCTCCCATACACACACACCCCCATACTCTCTCTCCCTCCCATACTCTCTCTCCCTCCCACACACCCCCAGACCGGCCACTAAGCACAAAATCATTCCATGCAGCTTCCTCTAACAATTAGAGGATCAATACATTCTAGAAGTGTCTGGGATTAATAAAGATAAAAAATCGAAATCAACTGTTTAGGAGTTGGGGGCAGGGGGCTAAATTAACTGCTGCCATTTCAGAACAGAGAACTGAAATAAGAAAGGAAGATAAAGGAGACCAACATTTCCTGTTAACATCTATTAGGGTGTGTTTATGTGTGAGTGTGTCTCTGTGTGAGAGTGGGTCTAGGTGTGTGTGTGTGTTTGAATCTCTGTGAGATCTATTGGATAAATAAACCAGCTAGTCAATTATAAAAGAGGAGCCTCTCTACCACAGTGGTGTGGCTCTCTGCAGGCCTGCCAGGAGCCCCACGCAGGATCTTGTTGATACGGTAAGAGAAAAACAAAAGACAGGAAGGGAAGATGGTGGTATCGCTGAGAGGTTTTAAAGACCTAACCCTGTGTTTGCACATGTGTCCACTCACTTGTCCAGCGCGGAGCCCTGGTTCTGGTTGCTGGTGAGCCTGGAGAAGACGTTGCGGTCGTTGCGTAGCCTGAGGGGGGGGGAGGAGGGGGGGGTGCAGCCCCCGTCAGGAGGCCTGGTGGGAGGGGTGAGGTGTGTGGGGAGAGGGGGAGGCAGGGGTGAGGTGTGCGGGCAAGCGGAGAGGAGGGGTGAATGAGGAGCGGGGAGAGGAGGGAGGGAGGGGTGAGGTGTGTGGGGAGAGGGGGAGGGAGGGGTGAATGGGGAGCGGGGAGAGGAGGGAGGGAGGGGTGAGGTGTGTGGGAAAGAGATACATTGCTTTTCATCAATAACTTATTTTGTCTTCTCACAATCAATATACACAGTGATTTTCTAGTCAACCCATCATCTGTCATCTTCCGTCAATAAATATTGATATAACTTCTTTTAGATATGCCAGCTTATTTTCTGATCAATTAACGAAAAAAAACAGGTTCTATCCCTCACTACATATGGCTGAGTCACAGGGCCCTAGTTTCTGGGTCGAGACGCAAGAGGAAGTGCAAGTCGATCTTTGGCCAATATTTTGTTGATAATTATTTTGTGTCGGTAATTGGGCCAATCACAGCAGCTCCTCTCTTTCCCATTTAAAGCAGCAGCTTGCTCTCTGTCACGGCAGACTGGTAACTGTTAAAGTAAGTGTTAGGGTTAATCTGGTAACGGACTGAGAAAGTCCAGACCGGCCCAGAGAGAAACATTTCTCTCAGGAGGAAACTGACAATGATACACATAGTACAGTAGTCAAAAGTTAAATTAACCACCAAATAACCAACCTAACATCTAGAAGAGCGAACATGCCGGAAGATACTGCGGCCGTCTGTGCTGGTGTGACCAAGAGCAAATGCTGGCACAATGTTTGGTTTTATTTAGACAATCACTGCTCTGCCTGATTTAGACTAGCACACCCTCCATTACTCCTCCCCCCCCTCCAAATGTCAGCACTAGCGTTCACGGTGAGCCTGAGCTTGCGCTGAACTGAACTGTGCGTCTGCATCAGCCCACAGTGACACTTCCTGCTTCGCAACGATTTGATGGGAGAGAGGTACCTGTATGACTGGCCACGGTCATATGACTTCCTCCTGGTCACGGGGGAGGTGTCAGACCCCCGGGACTGCCTGGGACTGCCAGGAGTACACACACACACACACACACGTGCACACACACACATTAAGGCAAGAGCATAAACCACAGTACAAGACCACCAAGGACCATTACATCCTTAGGGGTAGAGATTTCATTTCTCTCTTCTATCAAAGCAGTAGAAGGCTATATAGCTATATGTTACAGTAGCATTAGCTATAAACACACCAAGACAACGCCGCAACTCTAACAAAGGGACTATGAAGAATTAGCGTTAGCCAAACAGTCCGGGATCTGCAGACTCACAAGGTGTGCCCCCTGACCGGCAGGCTGACTGTGCGGGACACCCTGTCCCTGTAGAGGGGGTCCAGCACAGAGAGGCTCAGCCCCCCCAGGCCCCCCTCCTGGATGTCGGTGAGGGAGGCCAGCGACTTGGTGATGGCCTTGGTGGAGGGGTCCATCACGGGGCACAGGTACTCTGCCGATACGGCCTTCATTTGGGCCAAGAGACGGGGCTCCATCTGGGGGGGAGGGGGGGGGGAGAAAGAGAGATAGGGAGGGAGATAGAAAGAGAGATAGGGAGGGAGGGGGATAGACAGAGAGAGAGTCAACATTAGCCTGGCTCTGCCCTCCTACGTACTTCCGCTCAATTTAAATTTTGCTTCTGTACTAGGTCTGGGCTTTCGGTATATTAGTCGGTTTTTGCAAACCACATTTTTGGTGGTCCAATCAGCGGACAGAGGGAGTTGCTGAGAACGATGACGTTGATGTCTTGCACTAGTTTGAGTTGTAGTTCAGTAATGGCGGTGAAGAAAGATGCGAGCGAAGCCATTCGGTCCGTTGTGGCAACGCTGCCGAATATCCAGAAGTTAAAGCCAGAGCAAGAACAATCTTTGCTGAGTTTTGTTGGTGGCCATGATGTTGTGGCCCTCCTCTCGACGGGGTTCGGGAAAAGTTAGATTTTCCAGCTCGCTCCGTTAGTGGTGAAGAAGTTTGCTAAGGCGAACGCTAGCGATTGGTTATGGCAGATCCAGAGTGGCTCTGGGCAGATCCAATAGTTTTAAACTTCAACAGAGTACCCGCCTTAAAGGAAGTTAACGCTTGTCAATGGAGCGATCCCAGACCCTCTGTACAAATGAAATGTACAAGAGTCTGGTTAGGACCAGGCTAAGTCAACAAAGGAAGGTTGACTGAATTTGAGGACAGTTAGCTGTGGGCAGACAGCACACTCTGCTGGCAGCAGGGGGAACTACAGAGGTTTAACCTCTGCTGAACCAAGAGAGAAACAGTGTAAGTAAACATTTACATTTAGTCATTTAGCAGACGCTGTTATCCAGAGCGACTTACAGTAAGTACAGGGACATTCAGGATTTAATGACTACATACGTTGTGTCGGACACAACGTATGTAGTCATTAAATCCTGTTGGCCTTGGCTTTTTGGGCACAGGGATGATGATGGAGGACTTGAGAAAGGCTGGCACATGGCATGTCTCCAGGGAGATGTTAAAGATGTAGGTAAACACCGGAGACAGCTGGTCAGCGCAGTGCTTGAGGGTGGCTGGAGAGACAGAGTCCGGCCCAGCTGCTTTGCGGGGATTCTGCCTCTTGAAAAGTCTGTTAACTTCTCCCTCCTGGATGAAGAGAGTCATCACTGTAGAGGGGGGGAGGCCTCATGGGTGGGAAGGGGTAGTTCAGGACAGTCCAATTGTCTTTCAAATCTGCAGTAGAACTCGTTCAGGTCGTTGGCCAGGCGGGAGTCGTTAGTGGAGTGGGGGGCTCTGGGCTTGTAGTTGGTAATCTGCCTCAGCCCTCTCCAGACAGAAGCAGAGTCGTTAGCAGAGAACTGATGCTTCAGTCTCTCTGAGTACAGTCGTTTAGCCTCCCTCACCGCCTTGCTAAACCTGTTCTTCGACTACTTGAATCTGTCTCTATCCCCACTCCGAAATGCTTCCTCCTTCTCCGACCTCAACCTTCTGAGCTCTGCTGAGAACCAGGGTTTGTTGTTGTTGAAGTTCACCCTGGTGCGTGTTGGAATACAGCAGTCCTCACAGAAGCTGATGTAAGACGTCACAGCCTCTGTGCGTTCATCCAGACTATTGGTAGCAGTCGTGAACATATCCCAGTCAGTACAGTCCACACATTATGCACATTATGTGATGAAGTAAGCTATTACTCTCTCCTGATAAAGGAGCAAACATGAGATGAGGGTGTTCTGTACCTTCAGCTTGAAGTCATCATGACTGGTAGACTCCTTCATGTAGGAGACACTGGAGGGAGAGAAAGATTGAACAGGAGAAAGAGAGAGTGATGAACATGGTGATGCTGTAAGCATACCAGAGCCGTTCAGTGGGCTGCAGAGAGTTCATCTCACCTGCCCTCCGAGGCCTGGCTGAACTCTGATGGCTCCTCATCTGTGCTGGTGTACCCGTTCTCTGTGGACCACAACACACACACATCACAGATATGAAACCCTGCATACTGACCCCTCACGTTTCTCTGATTGTGTATAAGAATGTGTGTGTGCATGTGTATACACACCCTGCTGTACATTGTGTATGAGCGCGTGCAGCTCTGGGATACACTCAGCTTTCTCCCGCAGCGCATCCAGGATCATGTGGTTGTGGGCTGAACCAATCACGTCCGTCTGTTTGAGCTGGCCCTCCAGCAGGCGGATCTGAGCCTCCTTCTGGGCCACCTGCAGTCCCTGCTCTCACCAGCAGGGGAGACACACACCAGTCAGTCCCTGCTCTCAACAGCAGGGGGAGACACACACCTGCAGTCCCTGCTCTCATCAGCAGGGGGAGACACACCAGTCAGTCCCTGCTCTCACCAGCAGGGGGAGACACACCAGTCAGTCCCTGCTCTCACCAGCAGGGGGAGACACACCAGTCAGTCCCTGCTCTCAACAGCAGGGGGAGACACACACATGCAGTCCCTGCTCTCACCAGCAGGGGGAGACACACCAGTCAGTCCCTGCTCTCACCAGCAGGGGGAGACACACCAGTCAAACACAACTCATCCATTAGAGTGGTCGCTGGCTGTGCTTCTTTATCCTTACCAGCAGAAGGAGAACTGCTCCAGGATAAGCACCAGTAACTAACCCAACACAGCTAACCAATATTGTGCAAACAACTACGCTTTTCCATAACTCTCACAATAACTACGCCTGTCCACAACTCTCACAAGATATAAGGTTTCTGACTTGGTTACTATGGTCTCGCTTTCTGTCTATAGACAGAAAGCGACCCTCATGGGTCGCTGTGGACCAGCACCTCATGGGTCACTGTGGACCAGCACCTCATGGGTCGTCTATCCACTGGAGGAAAATGTTTAGGATTCTTTCCATTACAAGTTCAGTTATTTATACATGTTAACTATTGGAGGGCATCACTTTCTCTTCAGGAATTATAGGCCTCATTTGATCATGCCTAGCACCCAGATAACTATTAAAAGTGATTAGTCGACCAAAAAGCAAAATTTTATTTTTCCTAGGCAGAGTTTAATAAAATCAGTGTAAAACACACTGAGTTGTTCATTGTTTCCAGAAATGTTCCACTGATGTAACTGTTGTATAAAAGCAGTAAACAGCTCAGGGGGTGCGATATCACCAACTCAAATCAAATGAACAAACAATTAATTGTAATTTTTTCCTTCTTATGCAAACTCTTTCTCCAATCCAGTTCCAAGAATGTTCAGGCAAACAACAAACCAATGAATCAGTTTCTCACCTGTCTATGCAAGCCTTGAGGAAGTGCTCCAGCAGGGTTATGGTTAGGGTTATGGTTAAGTGTTCCTCACCCTGTCTATGGAAGCCTTGAGGAAGTGCTCCAGAAGGTGGCGTGCCTCAGCCAGGGAACAGGAGCTAATGACTACAGACGTGTCCACCGAGTCCAGCTCATCCTGCAGGAAACACCCAGGCTTCAGTAGGCCACAAAGGACCACGAGAGACTGTAAAGTATATGTGTGTGTATTTTAAAGTGAGGATGTGTATGTGTGTGTGTGTGTGTTTGAGGATGTGTATATCTGTGTATATATGTTAGCCTGTGTGTGAGTGTGTGTTTGTGTGTTGCTACAGTGTGCACGCATGCATGCTCATCCCTACCTTGGACTCCTCTATCTGGACGATGGTGGCCTGGCAGTCTGACAGGCTGTCGTTGATGTAGTCCACGTTGGCGTTGAGGACCTCAATCTCTTCGTTGGCTTCCTGGAGGAGGCGCTCCCCCCCCTCGGCCATGAGGACCTCCCGCCGGCACAGCAGGGAGTCCTGCTGCAGAGACAGCTCCTCTCGCTTCTGGCTCAAGGGCAGGGCAGAAGAATAAAGGGCAGAAGAATAAAGGCTGATCTTGTAAGACTAAGTGTCAACCTGCCCCCACCTCTCATATGGTAAAATCTGGGGGTACCTTAATAAGACCAAGGTTAGGGGGGAGGAGGGAAGGGGGTACCTTAATAAGACCAAGGTTAGGGGGGAGGAGGGAAGGGGGTACCTTAATGAGACGGTCCATATCGGCCGCCACGTTTGCGACAGTCATGCGCTGCATCACAATGTCCAGAACCCGGCGCTCCAGCTTCTGCCACTTTAGACGAGCCGCCTTGGAGAAACTGCTGCCAGCAGGGAGCACTGCCTTCCTCTGAGGGGCCTTCTTCCTGCTGGGGGGGAGACAGAGAGGGAGGGGGGAGACAGAGAGAGGGGGGGAGAGAGAGTGGGGGAGACAGAGAGGAGTGAGAGGAGTGTGCGAAACAGTCCATCAATACAAATGACCTCAAAGCCTCTCCACTCCAGCTGACAACCTATTCTAGTCCGTGTTTGACTGACCAGTACAGGCTGGAGCCTCTCTCTAATTCAACTGCAACACTCAATACCGGTTCTTTGTGAAGTAAAGTGGACAGGATCTAATAGCCAAATCTCAACACAGAAATGCAGCTAGGCTTTGACAGATCATGGCTATTGGCAAAGACAGGAATAAAAACAGGCAGAAACTGTCTGGCTAGACAAACACACTAACACAAATATATATTTTTAAACACAGAATTTAGTATAAATAGCATTCTTTTAAAGACAGAAGATCAGTCCTTCTCATTCTCTAACAAAGTATTTGAGGGTTCTAATGAACCCTTGAATGCTTGAACACCTAAGCCAGCCTCAACACCCTTACCTGACTACGCGTGTCCCATTGGTGGTCCCCTCATTGTCATCATGGTAGCCGAACCCATTGGACTTGGTGTTCCACTGTCTCACAATGCTGGACACGCTGCTGCTCCCAACACCCCTGTTGGTGTCCGTCTCCGACGAGGTGGTGCTGGCCGAGAGCTCGGTGCCGGAGTCCAGCTGCTGTGGACGGCGCCCCACCCTGCCTGCCACCCGGCCCGCCGCCCGCTCCGACATGGGCTTGGCCAGCCGGCGCAGGGCCGTCACCTCCTGGGTCTTCCTGCGCAGGACCAGCTCCTGCTGCCGCTTCTGGGACTCCAGAGAACGGATCTGGTACTGGAGGTCAGGGTCAGGGTTAGAGAGGGGATCTGGTACTGGAGGGTTAGAGAGGGGATCTGGTACTGGAGGGTTAGAGAGGGGATCTGGTACTGGAGGGTTAGAGAGGGGATCTGGTACTGGAAGGTTAGAGAGGGGATCTGGTACTGGAGGGTTAGAGGGAATCTGGTACTGGAGGGTTAGAGAGGGGATCTGGTACTGGAGGGTTAGAGGGGATCTGGTACTGGAGGGTTAGAGGGAATCTGGTACTGGAGGGTTAGAGAGGGGATCTGGTACTGGAGGGTTAGAGGGAATCTGGTACTGGAGGGTTAGAGGGAATCTGGTACTGGAGGGTTAGAGAGGGGATCTGGTACTGGAGGGTTAGAGAGGGGATCTGGTACTGGAGGGTTAGAGGGGATCTGGTACTGGAGGGTTAGAGAGGGGATCTGGTACTGGAGGGTTAGAGAAGGGATCTGGTACTGGAGGGTTAGAGAGGGGATCTGGTACTGGAGGGTTAGAGGGAATCTGGTACTGGAGGGTTAGAGGGAATCTGGTACGGGAGGGTTATAGAGGGGATCTGGTACTGGAGGGTTAGAGAGGGGATCTGGTACTGGAGGGTTAGAGGGAATCTGGTACTGGAGGGTTAGAGAGGGGATCTGGTACTGGAGGGTTAGAGGGAATCTGGTACTGGAGAGTTAGAGGGAATCTGGTACTGGAGGTTTAGAGAGGGGATCTGGTACTGGAGGGTTAGAGAGGGGATCTGGTTTTGGAGGGTAAAAGGGAATCTGGTACTGGAGGGTTAGAGAGGGGATCTGGTACTGGAGGGTTAGAGGGGATCTGGTACTGGAGGGTTAGAGAGGGGATCTGGTACTGGAGGGTTAGAGAGGGGATCTGGTACTGGAGGGTTAGAGAGGGGATCTGGTACTGGAGGGTTAGAGGGAATCTGGTACTGGAGGGTTAGAGGGAATCTGGTACGGGAGGGTTATAGAGGGGATCTGGTACTGGAGGGTTAGAGAGGGGATCTGGTACTGGAGGGTTAGAGGGAATCTGGTACTGGAGGGTTAGAGGGAATCTGGTACGGGAGGGTTATAGAGGGAATCTGGTACGGGAGGGTTATAGAGGGAATCTGGTACTGGAGGGTTAGAGGGAATCTGGTACTGGAGGGTTAGAGGGAATCTGGTACTGGAGGGTTAGGGAGGGGATCTGGTACTGGAGGGTTAGAGGGGATCTGGTACTGGAGGGTTAGAGGGAATCTGGTACTGGAGGGTTAGAGGGAATCTGGTACTGGAGGGTTAGAGGGAATCTGGTACTGGAGGGTTAGGGAGGGGATCTGGTACTGGAGGGTTAGGGAGGGGATCTGGTACTGGAGGGTTAGAGAGGGGATCTGGTACTGGAGGGTTAGAGAGGGAATCTGGTACTGGAGGGTTAGAGGGAATCTGGTACTGGAGGGTTAGGGAGGGGATCTGGTAGTAGGGGGGCACTAATCAGTGTATAGTCCTTGTTAGGACAATACCTCGTGAACACACACACCTCTTGTCGCCGTTGTTCCTTCTTGAGCTGAGAAATCTCCCTGTTCCTCTTGGCCTCCACCATCCTCCTCCTCTGCTGCTCCTCCTTCATCTGCTTCATCAGCGTCACCTGGGGACGAGAGCCGGTACTGCGTTAGAGGACGACTGCTACGTATTAAGGATGGCAAGATTCCTGTTTGAGGATGGGCCATGTGTTTTTTAGAAGTCAAAACAGCATGAGAGGAAACTGAATCGCATTGCATTAATAGTTGCTTCATATGTATCTTTAAATGTATCGGACTGTTGGCTATGCATCGTGATGTGTTTGCCTCAGCCTCAGTGATGCAGACAAACACCTCTGGAACAGACAAGAGCTGCCCTCATGCTTCTGGGCATACAAGCGAGAGAGAAATCACCTTTGATTGCAACATGTATGGAACATGTTTTTTCCTGCTCTTGTCTCGCCTTCTCTCTTCACAGCCCTCACCTCTCCCCCTCTCCTAACCTCCCCCCCTCACTTCTCCCCCCTCCTCACCTTGGCCTTCTTCATGTCGTTGACCTCATTCTGCAGCTTCTTCAGCTCCCTTTCGTAGCGCTCCTGGTTCTTCAGCAGGCGTGCATGCTCCTTCTGCGCGGCCTGCAGCTTCAGCAGGTCCCGGTTCATCTCCTTCAGACGCTTCTCGTACTCACACTTGATCCGGCTGGCCTTCTCCTCCGTGTAGTTCTCCATGGACACTGAGCAGGAAAGGGAGAATATGAGAATAGACCCTGTGGGACTACATTTCCCACAGTTACCGAACTTGGGCAGTCAGTTGTGTTTTGGATGTGCGGACTATGCTAAATGCAAGGACGCGTTAGCGTACATAACCATCGCTCCAAGTATTGAAACATTGTTTTTCTGTCACAGTACTTTGAGGTTGTGAAACACACAGCCTCTGTTTGTTGACGATAAGCACACACTGAGCGTGTTCGCCCATCATCAATACAGCCTGTGTGAGTGACCCAGTCAGACCCACTCACTAATGTGTTCATCCTGACTACGTCTAATGCTGAGCTTGTGCAGAACAGGCACATTGACATAACCCACATATTAACTTGCTTAGGAAACTTGTTATGCCCACTGTCCAGTGCACACCCACTCACTCACTCACCTTACCCTGACGTGCTTACATTTCCCAGAGATCAACTCACAGAATCTGATGTGTTTGCATTAGAATGTTTAACACTTTAAAGCGATTTCTTGTTTCACATCGAGTTCTCCCTGACCCAATCCACCACTGCTCCTACATTTCCCAGAGTCCCCTGCTCACTGAGGTTTTGCAGCACACGGTCTCTCTCTAGCTGCGTGTCTCTGATCTTGTTCTGCAGCAAGACCAGCTTCTCCTCGTACTGCAGCTTCAGCTGCAGCAGCCGGCGCTGGCTGTTCTCCAGCTCGTCTATCAGCTTCTGCTTGATCTCAATCTCACACGTCAGGTCAGCCAGGTCCACCTGGAAATTGGCTAGGAGGAGGATGGGGGTGGAGAGGGGAGGGGGTGGACAGGGGGATGGGGGTGGGGGTGGAGAGGGGAGAGGGGAGGGGAATCAGGGTGGAGAGGGGGTGAAGAGAGGAGGGGATGGAGAGAGGACGGGGGTATGGGTGGGGAGGAGGTGGAGAGAGCAAACGGGGAAAAGGGGAAACAAGGTTTACATGGAAAATGGCTGTGAGATGTAGTTTGTGATTGTGATGGCTACATGCACACTCAAGTACAAACAAACTACAATTCTTTTTAACTTGAGGTCTTTCTCACAGGCTACAAGGTGGGTTTATTTGTCATCTGTTTTCAATCTAATCCTAAAGTTGAGGTTCTTTATTCCTACCTTTGTCGTCCGTGTCGGAGTCAGAGTCAACTAGGCTCTCGTCGCTGTCAAACTCCTCCTCGTCCCTCCCCTCCTCCTCGTCCTCCTCGTCCTCCTCACAGCCACTTTCCTCCTGGAGGGGAGACATCACATCCTACACACGCACACACACCAGAAAGTACACACACACACACACCAGAAAGTACACACACACACCAGAAAGTACACACACATACACACCAGAAAGTACACACACATACACAATCAAATTATTTGGTGTTAAGAATCTGTTAATTTTTATAAAGACCGTTCCATTCCTCTTTTCCTCTTTTGTCTTGTTCCTGACAGCAGCTGTCCTGAAGCAGTGACCAACCTCTACGTAGTCTACCAACCTCTACGTAGTCTACCAACCTCTACGTAGTCTACCAACCTCTACGTAGTCTACCAACCTCTACGTAGTCTACCAACCTCTACGTAGTCTACCAACCTCTACGCAGTCTACCAACCTCTACGTAGTCTACCAACCTCTACGTAGTCTACCAACCTCTACGCAGTCTACCAACCTCTACATAGTCTACCAACCTCTACGTAGTCTACCAACCTCTACGTAGTCTACAAACCTCTACGTAGTCTACCAACCTCTACGTAGTCTACCAACCTCTACGTAGTCTACCAACCTCTACGTAGTCTACCAACCTCTACGTAGTCTACCAACCTCTATGTAGTCTACCAACCTCTACGTAGTCTACCAACCTCTACGTAGTCTACCAACCTCTACATAGTCGTCTGAATCAACCTCCCCGTTCTGTCCATCCTCCCCGTTCTCGGTAGAGTGCAGCTTCACTCGTTTCTTCAGTCCTTTCTCCAGCTCAGGGCTGCAGGTGAAGGACAGCCGGTTAGAGTTAGTTACTGTTAGGGTTAGTTAGTGATGGTTACTGTTAGTGATGGTTACTGTTACAGCCATCCTGAACCTCATGTTGTGGTTCTGCCCTCCAGCCCTTTCAGAGTGAAAGTTCACACTGAAAGGAAACGTTCACTCAAGAACAGACTTTTATTGGAAGCCTGTACATAAACATTACATCAACTACCATGGAAGCACATAGCCGTACCTATAGTAAAAACTGTGAAGTTACATGCTTGAGTACAGAACAGAAAGTAACGTGATGGCAGGTTTGACATGCATGGCATGTCTCTCAGGTCTACAATCAGGCTTTAAAACCAGTTGAGCGTAGAGTGTGTTGGACTGCAGGCACACACAAGGGAGTCACCAGGCCAATCCACTACGAAAAGGAATGGGCATCAAGCCTCCATGACTCTTATCAATTTCAGTATTGATTTGTTAAGCCAGAAGTGAGCGGACATGATGTTTTGGGAGCTCTGCCAAGTCCATATGGAGATTGGAGAAGCTGCTCATCCATTAATAAATACCTTTCTCCCTTTCCCTCTCTCTTTACACCCCATTTCTCCTGCCCGTAATCTCCCCTCCCTCAACAGCTTGTTAACCTGCGAGGAACTCTCTTCTCCCTCCTCTCTCTCCTCCTCCTCTACCAGCAGACAGGTCTCAGATCCAGCCTTTGAGCCTCTCTACAGCTCAACCTCAACACAAACACTGAGACAGCAGCACACAGGTGAGGTAGAGATAATATGGTTAACAAAAGGTTATTATCACTGTTGTCAACAGATTAAACAGGTTATGTTAATTTATTTGTGAGGTACAATTGTCACCAAAGTCCTGACTATACATCCAAGCGTCAGCCCTCCAGAAAGTTTCTTTATTAGAAAACTCACCTCACCTCATCCTCCTTCCTTCCTTCCTTCCTTCCTTCCCTCCCTCCTCCCTCCCTCCCTCCCTCCCTCCCTCCCTCCCTCCCTCCCTCCCTCCCTCCCTCCCTCCCTCCCTCCCTCCCTCCCTCCCTCCTTCCTATCCTTCCTTCCTTCCCTCCCCTCCCTCCCTCCCTCCCTCCCTCCCTCCCTCCCTCCCTCCCTCCCTCCCTCCCCTCCCCTCCCCTCCCCTCCCTCCTTCCTCATCCTCCTCCCCACCCTCCTCACCTCATCCTCCTTCCCTCCTTCCTTCCCTCCCTCCTTCCTTCCTTCCTTCCCTCCCTCCCTCCCTCCCTCCCTCCCTCCCTCCCTCCCTCCCTCCCTCCCTCCCTCCCCTCCCCTCCCCTCCCCTCCCCTCCCTCCTCCTCCTCCTCCTCCCCCTCCCTCCTCACCTCATCCTCCTCTGCCTCCTCTCCTTCTTCTTCAGTCTCTTCGATGTCCAGCTTGGCTCGGCGAATCACGTCCGTCATCTTCCGCCTCCATGGACCTGCAGGGGGAGGAGCCAGGCGGGTGGCCGGGGGAGGGGCCGTGTGAGGGGGGGAAGGGTGAGCGGGAGGAGAGACGAGATACGCTGCGACGGAGTGACTCGTTCATGGCCTCGCTCTCCAGGAGCTTGGACCTGAGCAGAGGGGGGTCGGAGGGGGGAGCGGGAGGGGGAGGAGAGGAGAGGGGGTAGAGGAGGGAGGGTAAGAGGGGGAGGGACAGTAACTATTCACTCCAGTAACTCCAGAAACTATTCACTCCAGTAACTATTCACTCCAGAAACTCTTACCGAAGCTCCTCGATCTCTCGGATGTAGTTTTGAACGAGCGCCCCAATCTCCTCGTTACCCTCACCTGCAGGTCAAAGGTCAGAGAAATTCAGTCATTCAGAGGCACATAGCTGCCCCACAAGACCACTTCGTTCTACTTTGAAACTAAACTTGAAGAACCAGCAGCTCAGTGTAACAGCACTTAAAGCTTGTTTCTTGTGTTTTCCAGTGTTGGTTATTTATGTGTCTAGTTTCAGAAATAGGTTAATAGGTAACGTAATTAAGGTACTTTTGATTCATCCAGTCCCAATGAAAGGGTGAAGTCTCCCTCCTCTCACCTGACTTGGTGAGCAGGGCTCCCACTTCGTTAGTCAGGAGCTGTGTGACGCGTGTGTTGAGGTGGTCGATGGTTTCCTGCATGGCCTTGACGCGCATGCGCAGTGTGTTGCAGTCGCGCTGCAGCAAGGTGTTCTCCTGGAACAGGTCGCTCAGACCGTCCTCACCGTCATCGCCCGCCGTGCGCTTCCCCTGGGGACAGGAAGCCAAGGAGAGGGTCAGCCAATGACAGGACAGCAAGCCACAAGTCAGCTCATCCAACGCTTCAGAGAAGATATTTTCAAGTCACTGATGGGCCAGAATGTGAATTTTCATGAGCAGAATATGAAGTTGAAAAGATTGTCATAATATTACCCAGTAGCAATATTCATACAAGATTAATTCTGTTTCTAACAGGGATCATGCAAACAGCTGGTCCATAGAAATTCAATCAGAAATTCATCCCTCCACCCCTCCCACCCTCACCGCCTTGTACTCCATCAGCTCCATCTGCAGGCATGCTATCTCCGCCCGCAGGGAGCTTATCTGCTGGCTGGTCTTGTCCTGGTTCACCACCACCCGGTTCTTGATGTTCCTGGCCCGGTTTGCATACTTCAGTGTGTTTAGGGTCTCCATGAAGTCCCGGTCTGACGGGCTCACACAAGCTATCATCAGCGTCTGGCTGTGTGAGTGTGTGTGTGTGGGGGGGGGGGGGTGAGTGTGTGTGTAGGGGAGGGGGGGGAGGGGGGGAGGGGGATGAAGGAAGGAGACAGGGTTAGATTCAGTTGATGTAAGGTAGGGTGTATGTGTGTTATATCACATACATTGTAGTGAAAGGGTTGCCTATTAGAAGATGTTAGAGTGTGTGTGTGTGTGTGTGTGTGTTACCTGTTGCCTCCTAGAGAGTCCTGCAGCAGTCGTGTGAGTTTGGAGTCTCTGTAGGGAACATGTCCCCCTCTCTTGGTCTGGTCTCCCAGAGCACTGATCACATTCCCCAGAGCCAGCTGCAGACCACACAAACGCACGCACGCACACACAGTTATCACCATCATCATCACAGTCATTACCCCAGAATCATTCAACAGACACATCCAACATTCCTATCATAACCATTCTCTTTGCACAAACATGAAATATAAATGTTTTTCCTACAATTGATCATACACACACACACACAGTCCCCCAGTCCTCACCAGACCACAGTTGATGGAGATGCCCTCCCTGGCTCTCTCCCCAGTGGCCCCGGTCCTCTTCAGCCTCTCAGAACCTGCCAGGTCCACAAAGTGGAACTTCGCCATCAGTGTCTCATACTCAGGCTGGGCCAGGGAGGAGGAATCTCCAGTGCTCACCTCCCCGCTCTCTCCCCCACCCTCCTGGAGAGGGCATGGGGGGGGAGAGAGGGAGGGGGGTGAGGTGGGGTGGGGTGGGCGTGTGGACAGATGATTAGGCTCAACAGACATTAAGATTTCTAGATTTCCATCATCTCTGCCTCTTTATCTAAATCATGACATTCCTCCCTCCCCCCTCCGTCCCTCCCTAACCAGTGCTGTCTGGCAGACCCTCATCTGACAGAGGTAGATGGTGAAGATGGCATGGGAGCGCGAGCTCTGGGCGTTCATCTGGGTGCTGGCCGTGGTCCTGGACAGAGCACCGAGCTTCAGACACTGCAGCATCTGGGGCACACACAAACACGTACACACACACATACATACACACCATAAACATACATGTTAATACAGCTGTGGCACACACACACACCTCGTCCGGGAGGTGACACACACACACACACCTCGTCCTGGAGGTGAGACACACACACACACCTCGTCCTGGAGGTGAGACACACACACACACCTCGTCCTGGAGGTGAGACACACACACACACCTCGTCCTGGAGGTGAGACACACACACACACCTCGTCCTGGAGGTGAGACACACACACACACCTCGTCCGGGAGGTGAGACACACACACACACCTCGTCCGGGAGGTGAGACACACACACACACCTCGTCCTGGAGGTGAGACACACACACACACCTCGTCCGGGAGGTGAGACACACACACACACCTCGTCCGGGAGGTGAGACACACACACACACCTCGTCCTGGAGGTGAGACACACACACACACCTCGTCCGGGAGGTGAGACACACACACACACCTCGTCCGGGAGGTGAGACACACACACACACCTCGTCCGGGAGGTGAGACACACACACACACCTCGTCCTGGAGGTGAGACACACACACACACCTCGTCCTGGAGGTGAGACACACACACACACCTCGTCCGGGAGGTGAGACACACACACACACCTCGTCCGGGAGGTGAGACACACACACACACCTCGTCCGGGAGGTGAGACACACACACACACCTCGTCCGGGAGGTGAGACACACACACACACCTCGTCCGGGAGGTGAGACACACACACACACCTCGTCCGGGAGGTGAGACACACACACACACCTCGTCCTGGAGGTGAGACACACACACACACCTCGTCCGGGAGGTGAGACACACACACACACCTCGTCCGGGAGGTGAGACACACACACACACACCTCGTCCGGGAGGTGAGACACACACACACACACCTCGTCCGGGAGGTGAGACACACACACACACCTCGTCCTGGAGGTGAGACACACACACACACCTCGTCCTGGAGGTGAGACACACACACACACCTCGTCCGGGAGGTGAGACACACACACACACCTCGTCCGGGAGGTGAGACACACACACACACACCTCGTCCTCGGAGCAGACGAGTCTGGAGGTGACTCCGGTGGTGTAGATGCTGCCACTGGCGTCCTCGTGGATCTTGATGCTGGACTTCCTGCTGCGACAGTCAGGCTCCCGAGCTCCATCAAACAGGTCCAGGATCTCCTCATTGTACAGCTGCAGCACACACACACACAGACACTCTATAGCAGACTATGCACACTATAGCAGAACATGTGCGCACCAGAGATGGGAAGTAACAAAAGTACAAATACTTTGTTACTGTACTTCCGTATACTTTTCTGGTATCAGTACTTTAATTCACTATTTATATTTCGGACAACCTTTTACTTTCAGTCCTTAAATGTTTTACACAAATATCTGTATTTTCTACTTCTTACACTTTCAGCCAGGCTTGTTACTTTAGTTTAAATCTGTATTTGGTGGCAGGATCGATATTATTTATTGTCATTGGGTGCCCTTTTACCTTTCCTGGCGATCACGCACAACAAACAAACAAATCTACTAAGCTACTATGGAGCAAGGCAGAAGAAAAAAAAAAGTTTTAGGCTTTTCTGTTTCTCTGTTTTTTTAAAGGTACGCTATGGTTGAGACAGAGGAAGTTAGCGATGTCGACATGACTGAGAATAGTGACATTCCTGATCACCCATGGCCATATATGAGGGAGATGTTTGAAATTGTCTGGATCAAAAAGAATTCCTGGCGAATGCGCTGCATGTCTATAGTTTATTTTTGTACTAATGTATTAATATGATGTGAGGTCCAATTACTAGCGTGACACTAAAACAGGTAGTAGTAATGGATACTTTTTACTTAAGTATATGTCAGAGCCCACACTTCTTTACCTTAACTTGAGTGAAAAAGTGTCAGTACTTCAACTTTTACCAGTCTTTTTAAACATCAGTATCTGTACTTCTACTTGAGTGAAGGATGTGTGTTCTTTTGCCATCTATGGCACACACTTATACACACACTCACTCTCAGACAAACCATCTTAGAATTGGAGGATCTTGGTCACAGAGGTGAGCACACCCTGTCTGAAAGGGTGTGCTCACCTCTAGGAACTGAGCACTGACTTTAAACTGTGGCGGGGGAGTGTGAGTCTCGTGGGCGTGGGCACAGCGCTGCTCGATGCCCTGGAACAGCTGCTTTACTGCCCGTGAGATGATGCCCTGCTCCTCCTCACACACACCGACCTCGAAGCCCGTCCCCATGGTGTAGGTCTTTCCTGAGCCCGTCTGCAAGCACACACACACACACAGTTATTGGATCATGTAAAAAACATACTTTTTATGTTTATGTCAGCATGTGTGCTTCTGTATGAGTGTACGAATGTAAACTATTGTGTGTGACTATGTGAAAGTGTGTGTGAATAAGTGTGTGTGTGGTGTGCGTGAGACTACGTGTGAACGTGTGTGTGGCCTTACCTGTCCGTAGGCAAGGACGGTTGCATTGTACCCCTGGAAGCATCCCTCTATTAGCTTGTGGACGCAGGCCTGGTAGACGGAGTCTTGCGACGACTCCCTGTCAAACACGTAGTCATAGGTGAAGGCCTTGTCCTTCCCCAGAAGCACCTGGGGCTCGCCTGGGGTCACCAGCGTGCACACCTGGCAGCCCTCCATCTGCTCCTTCGCCATCTGGGGACGAATCCTACAGGACAGGTTGGAACGGTGATCTTGAGTGTAAAATATTTGTGCACATTTTGAGAATGACAGGTTTGAGAATGAGTAATTTAGGGCCATTGGAAATATGCTTTCTTTATAGGTACCTCCTACTGATTATTTTAGCAGACAATTCCCAAATGAATGTTGAATTTGAGAGCTGTTCCTAATTTAAGGATTACTGAAGGAATTTACCACAAACACACACACACCAAAGTCTGTGACTCACCCGTCTTACACTTAAACTTTCTTACAGAGTATTCGGGCTCTATCTGGAAGCATGTAACTACAGTAAATAACGGAAGAATTCTTTTTTTTCAATAAAAGTAAGAAATAGAGGGGGAGAATAGGGGATGTGGGAGAGAGAGAATGAAAACAGAGAATCCCCCATATTTCTGCTCTCCTCTCGCCTGGCCCTGTGTTTATCTAGCGGCTCTCTCCTCACTCCACCCATGTATCACTCCCTTCTCCCTCGTGAACATGTATCTCTATATCCATCTCTCTCTCTTCCTCTCCGCCCATCTCTCTCCTTCCTGTGTGTCTCGAAAGAGGGAGAGCGAGACTGAGTAAGTGATCGAGAGCGAGGTGCGTCTCCCTGTTGTGTTAATCAATCTCTCTCTATCTGCTCACACTAAAAGTAAAAGTGCTCAGTTCTACTGGGGGGATAACCACTTCACCACTTCACCACTTCACCACTTCACCACAAAGACGCACACTCCAACTCATCAAGACGCAACACACACTAAGACACCCCCAGTGTTCTACTGTTCTACCCTAGCTTTGACACCCCCAGTGTTCTACTGTTCTACCCTAGCTTTGACACCCCCAGTGTTCTACTGTTCTACCCTAGCTTTGACACCCCCAGTGTTCTACTGTTCTACCCTAGCTTTGACACCCCCAGTGTTCTACTGTTCTACCCTAGCTTTGACACCCCCAGTGTTCTACTGTTCTACCCTAGCTTTGACACACCCAGTGTTCTACTGTTCTACCCTAGCTTTGACACCCCCAGTGTTCTACTGTTCTACCCTAGCTTTGACACACCCAGTGTTCTACTGTTCTACCCTAGCTTTGACACACCCAGTGTTCTACTGTTCTACCCTAGCTTTGACACCCCCAGTGTTCTACTGTTCTACCCTAGCTTTGACACCCCCAGTGTTCTACTGTTCTACCCTAGCTTTGACACACCCAGTGTTCTACTGTTCTACCCTAGCTTTGATGTTGCAGAGTCATCACAACAGTGAGGGAAGATTCACATAGCAGCCCCATCCTCAGGCCCAGCAGAGCTTCCAAACAGTAAAGGTTGAGCTGGTGAACGACGGAGGGAGGTAGGTACTACAACTCCCAGGTACTACAACTCCCAGGTACTACAACCCCCATGTACTACAACTCCCAGGTACTACAACTCCCAGGTACTACAACTCCCAATTCATGATGAGATGGACAGATGAAAGCTGAGTATGAAAACTACAATTTAGGGGATGCATCTAGGTGCCCACTGATTGGTCCAGGTTGAATTATTGGAAATACAAAAAAATGTAATCTGTCCTTCCATGTTTTACACTATACCCAGCATACTACATTTACATTTACTCATTTAGCACACGCTCTTATCCAGAGCGACTTACAGTAAGTAAGTACATTCTCCCCAAGGCAAGTAGGGTGAAGTGCCTTGCCCAAGAACACAACGTCATTTTGCACGGCTGGGAATCGAACTGCCAACCTTCTGATTAATAGACCGATTCCCTAACCGCTCAGCCATCTGACCTCCCCTACTACTGATTACTAAGTGCCAGATTTACCATCAGCTAGTCATTTAATTTACTGAGTGTGTTACATGTGTCCATGACTGTATTTCAGGGCCAGGCCTGTAAGCACTTCACTTGAAATGCAAACGCCCCAATGAACCACATCTGGCGCCTCCTAACTACAGACATGTTCACCACTGGCCATGTGTCTCAAAGACGCCATTTTGTGTCTTCTGTCCCTTAATGCAAATCATATCCCATGAAACTGAACAAAAGAGGGTATGGGTGAAAATGGCAGCCATTTGGTGTCCTGGGAGAAGTGTGTTGGTGTCCTGGGAGAAGTGTGTTGTTGTCCTGGGAGAAGTGTGTTGGTGTCCTGGGAGAAGTGTGTTGGTGTCCTGGGAGAAGTGTGTTGTTGTCCTGGGAGAAGTGTGTTGGTGTCCTGGGAGAAGTGTGTTGGTGTCCTGGGAGAAGTGTGTTGGTGTCCTGGGAGAAGTGTGTTGGTGTCCTGGGAGAAGTGTGTTGTTGTCCTGGGAGAAGTGTGTTGGTGTCCTGGGAGAAGTGTGTTGTTGTCCTGGGAGAAGTGTGTTGTTGTCCTGGGAGAAGTGTGTTGTTGTCCTGGGAGAAGTGTGTTGGTGTCCTGGGAGAAGTGTGTTGTTGTCCTAGGAGAAGTGTGTTGGTGTCCTGGGAGAAGTGTGTTGTTGTCCTGGGAGAAGTGTGTTGGTGTCCTGGGAGAAGTGTGTTGTTGTCCTGGGAGAAGTGTGTTGTTGTCCTGGGAGAAGTGTGTTGTTGTCCTGGGAGAAGTGTGTTGTTGTCCTGGGAGAAGTGTGTTGGTGTCCTGGGAGAAGTGTGTTGTTGTCCTGGGAGAAGTGTGTTGTTGTCCTGGGAGAAGTGTGTTGGTGTCCTGGGAGAAGTGTGTTGGTGTCCTGGGAGAAGTGTGTTGTTGTCCTGGGAGAAGTGTCCTGGTGTCCTGGGAGAAGTGTGTTGGTGTCCTGGGAGAAGTGTGTTGGTGTCCTGGGAGAAGTGTGTTGTTGTCCTGGGAGAAGTGTCCTGGTGTCCTGGGAGAAGTGTGTTGGTGTCCTGGGAGAAGTGTGTTGGTGTCAGACGTAGAGCTGCTGCTGAGACATCAGAGGAAGGACTGGTTGACAAGTCCTCTAACTGCAGCACTACTGTACACACACTGCAGCACTACTGTACACACGCTGCAGCACTACTGTACACACGCTGCAGCACTACTGTACACACGCTGCAGCACTACTGTAGCACTACTGTACACACGCTGCAGCACTACTGTACACACGCTGCAGCACTACTGTACACACGCTGTAGCACTACTGTACACACGCTGCAGCACTACTGTAGCACTACTGTACACACGCTGCAGCACTACTGTACACACGCTGCAGCACTACTGTAGCACTACTGCAGCACTACTGTACACACACTGTAGCACTACTGTACACACACTGCAGCACTACTGTAGCACTACTGTAGCACTACTGTACACACGCTGCAGCACTACTGTACACACACTGCAGCACTACTGTAGCACTACTGTACACACGCTGCAGCACTACTGTAGCACTACTGCAGCACTACTGTACACACACTGTAGCACTACTGTACACACACTGCAGCACAACTGCAGCACTACTGTACACACACTGCAGCACTACTGTACACACACTGCAGCACTACTGTACACACACTGTAGCACTACTGTACACACACTGCAGCATGCACTTGAAAACACACACAGTCATCAAAAACTCATAACCACAGTATGAATGCAGACATGTGCCTGCATGGTGTCTGTTAAAACAAAACACAGGGACATAAATCAGAACCAAGAGGGACCGGACTGGGACCAACACACAGCCGTAGGAAACTGAAAAACAGGAGACTCATTGTCTGCACTTCTTGTGTCACCAACTGGGAATCATCTCAGTATAGGACTAACCCTAACCCATCTCAGTATAGGACTAACCCTAACCCATCTCAGTATAGGACTAACCCTAACCCATCTCAGTATAGGACTAACCCTAACCCATCTCAGTATAGGACTAACCCTAACCCATCTCAGTATAGGACTAACCCTAACCCATCTCAGTATAGGACTGATGAAGAAACACATGACTGAATGGGAGAGAAGGAGAGAGAGAGAGACAGAAAGAGGGAGACAGAAAGAGGGAGACAGAGAGAGAGAGAGAGAAAAACATGAGAGATCTATGAATGACAGGGCGAGAAAGAGAGGGAGAAACCTCTAGCCACCTCACTCATAGACATATATACATGTATATATGTCTATGACCTCACTAGTTCTCTCCCCTCCTCCCATCTCTCAGTGCCAATAAAAACAGATCAGTAGGTCAGAGGGGTGGAGGAGAGGAACAGGGCCTCCTCCATTTCCGCTTCTGGGAGATGGTTAGGGTTAGGAGATAACAGTAGGAGACTGCACTCTGTTTTCCTGGTTTTCCCCTCTCCCCCCTCCTGTAGTGGAAGGCAGCACCATGTGTTATCTAGTCAGTGTCCTGCTGTGCAGGTTCAGACCTCATGTGACACGATGCAGGCTCAGGACTATCCTCTCCCTTGTCTTCATGTAAAGAAGAACAGCCTGAACTCTTATTATTACTATAGATAATTGAGTACATTATAATGTAGCCAAAAATGGTTAACTAGCTGGCCTAGCCAATGTTACTGCTCAAATCCGTTG
The DNA here is from genome assembly GCA_023658055.1 of Thaleichthys pacificus. Classification (NCBI taxonomy): domain Eukaryota; kingdom Metazoa; phylum Chordata; class Actinopteri; order Osmeriformes; family Osmeridae; genus Thaleichthys; species Thaleichthys pacificus. Next base: position 69,587 of record CM042868.1, on the reverse strand, counting down.
GCTAGTTAGCTAGTGATACCTAGCTACTTTTACTGTGTGAGTTAGATAAACCTTACCTTCGTAATTGTCAATGTAGCTCGAACAATACTTCAATTTTAACCCCTTTTCCCTCTTGTTTGAAGGTCAGTAACATATAATCCTATGTACATCGTTAATTGTCATTTTGGGATGATCAGCTAAACTCATTGTAAGAAACTGCATATTGTGTGAGAGAACTAACGTAATTTCTAGCTACCAGAAGTTGTTGACCTGGCTTGTGCAATATGCGGAAGTGATGCATGATTATAGTGAACTAGAGAGGTTACAATTTCTGGGGTGTGCTTGCGTTGGTTGCAGATGGGTTATGTATGTTTGAGTCCACACATTCGTAGATATAGGCCTACGTTTCAACTAAATGTAAACAGATGAGGTCGAAGGGATAAAATGAGCGAAAACGAGACACAATTTCCCCTCATCTGTCCATATGAGAAATGCCTATGGCAAGCTAACTAGTGCTAGCGCAGGACATGTTAGCCACTTTCACAAACAGATTGACATAAAGTTTAGGCTGTGGCATTGAAGACAGCGACACACCACACAAGCTTGAGTTTGAATACATTAATTAATGTCATCACTTACTGTACGTGCAAGTCTTGAATTGCTTAAATGTATGATCCTGCTAGTACACCAGGATACTTGCTGAGCAACAGTCTTACTAGCATGTCATATCTATGCACATCGTATCTATGGATCGTTGCTAAGGTTTGCTGACGTTGTGACGTTAGGCTAGCACTGAGGTCCCTTGGTGCACACAAGGCACTTTTTTACCACAAAAACGTTGTAAGCTCTGTGGCATCATGAGAGGACGTGTCAGCTCAGGTGTGGGATGGGGAGAGAAGGAAGGAGTGGACCCACACACGAGACAGGCGGCCTGGTACATGGAACAAGCTTAGTTCGGCGTCGGAGGAACTTTAATTTTGCACCTACGGTAGTAGGATTCAAGTTAGGAGCAAGTTTACGAAGCCTATGTTTTTGCCTTTAAAGACCTTTTATGTTCATTTATACATCCCTAATGCTGCAGACTAACATGTCCAAGTGGGATTATAGTCATTATATAAGACTGTGTCTTATATATTGGAAGTGTGTTAAATAAGGACCCTCCAGAGTGGTGAGGTGGGTGGGGCACCATGTATGTAAGAGTGTTTGTGTATGTGTGGGTGTATGTCTGTGTGGGTGTGTGTGTGTGTGGTGGATATGTGTGGGTGTGTGTGTGGGTATGTGTGTAAAAAGGGTTAGGTTATCAAATCGTTATGGTTATCAAAGGAACCCAGTTTTACTACTTTGATAACTTCCGTGTCAGGAACAGCTGTGTTCAATAATGTATCTTTAAACAGAATAAGAGTTTTACACAGTGACCTGGACAAGATAGCCCTACACAGACTGATGCAGGACTGGGTGGAGAAGCTTATCACTGGCCACAGTATGGAGGACAAGGGACATCTTTACAAGCTGGCTATCAGTGTCTGTGTAAGCTGAAGCATGCAACATTAGACAAATATTTATTTCACAAATTTCTGAGGCTACATAAAAAAGCTGTAAAAAGTCCACATTCAAAAACGTCACCTTCTGACACAACTCAGATTTAATTTAATTGTTCATTTCATCTGTTTGAAACCAACTTTTAGACATTTTAATACTTTTTCTAATTTACCGAAGTATACATAAATCTCTCTGTTCCTTTTTTGTGATCATATGTGGAACATCTCTTGCATGTACTGACTTTATGACCCACCTCTTGGCATCTTACTAGATGTACCAAGATATACAGCTTGGTACATCTAGTAAGGCTTCCAAGCTGGTAGAAACAACTGAGACTGTATCTGGGCTCCTCATGACTGGAGCTGAAAGAAACCTGCAGGTCAGCAGGTCTGAGGTAATAAACATGATCCCATCAAGCCCCTGAGTGCTCTGGAAGCACCACTCCATTAAGGAATGATTGACCTTTACATGACAATCAGACAAACACAACTACTGATAAATTGCATTCCCACCACAAAGCAAATGGTGAATTATTTAAAATAATTGTTGCCTTCCGTAGTTGCCGTTTGTGACACAATTACGTTCCCAAAGTGTTGCGCTTTTTCAAGAGTAAACTTTATATTTAGGTGAAAGGTGTGGCATTGATCACTACGGCTCGCTTATCTGGAAAACTTTTCTGAACTCAAGTAAGTTTCTGTTTGGGAGCACTGTGGCATCAAATTAATAAGAGAGATTTCGTTGGTTGTTTCTATTTTTCTCCTCTTTCTTGGAAGGACAGGGTGCTGAGAAGGATTTACAATCAATTTGCTCAGCGTTTTGAAACTCTCCCTCCTCTCTTCTGTCTCTCTAAGCTGTCTAAGTCAAAGCAAAACCCACTGATCTGTAAATTGCCTAGATTCTGTCTCTGGACCCAATAAGACACATAATCAATAGTTTCCTGAACAATGTAGAAACTCAAACTAGTCATCAACGTGGTCCTCTATCAGGGTCTGAAAGAGCCTGAGACTACGAGACTTAGTGATTTGTGACACTATGACCCCCCCCCCCCCCCCCCCCGTCAGACGCATCTTACTGCCCTGATGTCACAGAGGCACTTGTCATTCTGCCCCAACAAAGACAGACAATTCTGGGTCATCCCTGATATCCCCTCCCTCCAACACACCACTCACCCCCCCTCTCTCACACACACACACACACCACTCATCCCCCCCCCTCTCTCTCTCACACACCATTCCTCCCCCCTCTCTCTCACACACACACACACACACACCACTCATCCCCCCTCTCTCCAACACACCACTCATCCCCCCTCTCTCTCGCACACACACACACACCACTCATCCCCCCCCTCTCTCTCACACACACACACACACACACACACCACTTATCCCCCCTCTCTCTCTCACACACACACCACTCATCCCCCCTCTCTCTCGCACACACACACACACACACCACTCACCCCCCCTCTCTCTCTCACACACACACCACTCATCCCCCCGCTCTCTCACACACACACACACCACTCATCCCCCCTCTCTCTCTCACACACACACACACACAGTCTCCTCTGTGTGCTTAGCTGTTCCTAGCTGTAAGAGAAGGAGGGAAGGAGGGAGATGCATGCAGAGCGAGATCTAACACACTGGTCCTGCAACAGAGGCAGCCAAGTGGCCAAGTTCATATTCCTCACACACACGCACACACACACACAGTGAGATAACCGCCCCTGAGGCCGGGTTTAGATTCCCTGCATGTCCTACACCGAAGCCAAGGTCAGACAGACACACTACAGCATGACCACACGGAGCATGAGGGTTAGCGTTAGCATGTCTCTGCCAGCCAGCACTGAGCATGAGGGTTAGCGTTAGCATGTCTCTCTGCCAGACACACTACAGCATGACCACCAGGAACACAGAAGCACAGATCCACCAACACTAGACAGACACACTACAGCATGACCACTAGGAACACAGAAGCACAGATCCACCAACACTAGACAGACACACTACAGCATGACCACTAGGAACACAGAAGCACAGATCCACCAACACTAGACAGACACACGTGACTACAGCATGACCACTAGGAACACAGAAGCACAGATCCACCAACACTAGACAGACACACTACAGCATGACCACTAGGAACACAGAAGCACAGATCCACCAACACTAGACAGACACACTACAGCATGACCACTAGGAACACAGAAGCACAGATCCACCAACACTAGACAGACACACTACAGCATGACCACTAGGAACACAGAAGCACAGATCCACCAACACTAGACAGACACACTACAGCATGACCACTAGGAACACAGAAGCACAGATCCACCAACACTAGACAGACACACTACAGCATGACCACTAGGAACACAGAAGCACAGATCCACCAACACTAGACAGACACACTACAGCATGACCACCAGGAACACAGAAGCACAGATCCACCAACACTGGACAGACACACTACAGCATGACCACCAGGAACATAGAAGCACAGATCCACCAACACTAGACAGTCCGTGAATCTCTCACACAGCTTTATGACCTAGCGCTCTGTGAAGCATGTGGATGACACACTCACACACTCAGTGCTACAGCAACATCTGCAGAGTTGCATTCCCACGGCCTGCTCTGTGATTGTGTGCTGTATAACAGACACATTTTGATTGCCCTTATTAACGTGGTCAAGCTCATCGACAACACAGCAGACCCTTACGGCTGGCTTACTTTTTAAAACTACAGTAGTAAACACAAACGCTGACTCAGCCTGTCTGCTTGTCTCCCCAGGGGGTTGCATAGCGTTAGCATGTCTCCCTGCCTGCCAGCCAGCACTGAGCATGAGGGTTAGAGTTAGTGTAATGGGTGTGAATCCGTGAAACTCACTCCTCAAGTATATAACAGGCCACCCGCGTCAACGAAGAACTACCTTTTCGTTGGTGTAGCTGGTTGGGTCGCGCTTGGCAAGTGTGGCCATGTTACATTAGCATGTCTCTCTGTCTGCCAGCCAGCACTGAGCATGAGGGTTAGCGTTAGCATGTCTCTCTGCCAGCCAGCACTGAGCATGAGGGTTAGCATTAGCATGTCTCTCTGCCAGCAAGCACTGAGCATGAGGGTTAGCGTTAGCATGTCTCTGCCAGCCAGCACTGAGCATGAGGGTTAGCGTTAGCATGTCTCTCTGCCAGCCAGCACTGAGCATGAGGGTTAGCGTTAGCATGTCTCTCTGTCTGCCAGCCAGCACTGAGCATGAGGGTTAGCGTTAGCATGTCTCTCTGCCAGCCAGCACGGAGCATGAGGGTTAGCGTTAGCATGTCTCTGCCAGCCAGCACTGAGCATGAGGGTTAGCGTTAGCATGTCTCTCTGCCAGCCAGCACTGAGCATGAGGGTTAGCGTTAGCATGTCTCTCTGTCTGCCAGCCAGCACTGAGCATGAGGGTTAGCATAGCTTGTCAACATCCCTGTCTGGAGGTGTATGAGACATAGCTTTGTCTGTTGGCGTGTCTGCCCCAGTTTAGCATAACAGCAGGATATACTGTTGTGCCTGGTTGTCTTTTTCCAAGTGGTAGTTGTAGGGTTATAAGATAAAAGACTAATGGTTAAAAGTCAGCAATAAACTGCAACCCTTTTGTCTTTGATGTGGGAGGTTCTAATAAGCATATTCATAAGCGATAGTCTCACTTTAACAGGCTGGATTGGAATAATAGACAACGCTAATACACGGAATTTGCTGAGTCACCAAACACACTTTATAAAATTTTTACTTCATGGATTATTATGGGGACATGAGTCATCCTATGTAGGGATATTTGCTGACGGTATTATTAGTGGTCTACTGTCTGCATCGACCTAATCCAGTAGGCTATTGATGCTAATTGTTGTGCAGTTGGTACTTTGTGCTAAATCAGCTGTTTTCCAAATTCAATATAGGACCACACAACTTACACTCACACACAACAGTCATATACACACACAAATACACAAGCAAGTGCTTGGAAAGCTTACTGCACTGTCTCACACACACACACTCAGTCACTCACTCTGTTAGCGATTAAGCTACTTAGCGCTGGAGGTGCTTATTAGCCAGCTGGCCAGACCTCCTTGTGGAGACTAGTATCCGAGCTGCAGAGTGGAGCAGCAGACACAGACATGGGGGGACAGAGAGAGAGAGAGAGACAGACAGACAGAGAGAGAAAGAGAGAGAGGGTAGGGTGAGAGAGGAGGGTGAGAAGGGAGGGGCTGAGGGGTCTCTGTGTCTGGCCCAAGGCTGGGGGAGGGGTTTACAGAGGTGGAAGAGATTCAGGGGTTTCAAGCGTGTGTATATGAATCCATGGGTTTCTCTTTATGTATTATGTGTGTGTCTCTTTAAATAGTATGTGTGTGTGAATGTGTGTGTCCTCTGAAGTTAGGCCAGAGGCCCAGAGAGGCGTCAGTGTGCCAGAGGAGGCCAACACACCGGCCTCTTTGGACCAGCATGGTCCTGTGTGTGTGTGTGTGTGTGTGTGTGTCAATAAGAGAGAGACAGAATATTACAATGAGAAATAGAACTCAAATGTAAATAACCCAGAAATCAATGGGTTTCATCAACAACTATTCATACTGACCTTGGCTGGATAGGAGTAATACAACCATGAAGCCCTTTATTTTCACTGACTAGACACACACACTGCCTTGTGTCTCTGTGTGAACATAAGGGATGGGTGCAGCTGTGCCACACACAAACACACTGTTTCTGTCCATGTCATACACACTCTGATTAGAATGCCTGGTTCTGTTAAGGCCTGATATTTACTGGACACAGTGGCACTATGGACAAGAGAAACACTTTCTGCGCTCTCTCTCTCTCTCTCTCTCTCTCTCTCTCTCTCTCTCTCTCTCTCTCTCTCTCTCTCTCTCTCTCTCTCTCTCTCTCTCTCTCTCTCTCTCTCTCTCTCTCTCTCTCTCTCTCTCTCTCTCTCTCTCTCTCTCTCTCTTCTCTCTCTCTCTCTCCTCTCTCTCTCTCTCTCTCTCTCTCTCTCTCTCTCTCTCTCTCTCTCTCTCTCATCCTCTATTCTACACGTGTTCACTCCTGTAATTCCCCTCTTTACTCCCCTCACCTTCACACCACTATGTGTATGAGTGTTTGTGTGTGTTCAATGCAGAAGTTCTACAGCCTGTTCAGACCATCTCCTTAGAGAGAACACACACACAGACAGACCCAGACACACACAAACAGACCTCCCATCCCACACACAGTATTGTCTCAAGTCCCTACTGCTCTGTGATGAGCTGGCTAACAGAAACACCTCAGTCTACACACCTATATACAGTAATATATAGTCTACATAATACAGTCTATACAGCTGCTCTATATCAGTCTATACAGCAGGTGCCAAAACTAGCACACAAAGTATGTAAAAGTGGTAAATAGATAAAGAATTGTAGTAATTTGAGTAGCTACAGTCTACACAATAACAGAACTTGTTCAGGCACTTTAAACGCTGCTGACTATTCAGGATATTTATTATGTATGTTGTTGTTGTTCACTTTCTCGAACACACAAGATGGGGAGACAATATGATGTCACTGAGTTACAAAGATCGAATACCTTAAGTTCTCATTGGTATCGCTGACATGCAAATGGTCCAACCGACCGACTTTTAATCTTGTGACAATTCAAATGAAGCAGTGTGTGTGTGTGTACTTTAACTTAACAGAATACCAAGGTACATGCACTGGCAATCTTTTAGGCTGCTACTCCAAGAATTCTCTTGATGCTTTGAAAGACACCATTTCCTACCTTTCTTCGTCAGTCAACACCTTGAAACAGAAAGTCGACAGGAAGTGGAAGGGAGGCCCTGGCTGTCTTACAGGAAGTCCTTCTGTAACAGCTCTTCTAGTGAGAGTGCTCATGACCTGGAGGTAGAGTTCATCAGAAGAAAACCAGACTTCACAGAAAGCCCCTGAGGGGCGTTACTGTAGCTGCAGTTGGTTCAGTGTAAACAATGTAGCTGAAACATCCCAGAGCAGCTGAGGGTGGAGGGGACCTCCTGATGTACCCTCTCTGAGGTTAGATCAGCTCACTAGAAGACAATTCAACAGCAGATCAAGGAGTGACATCTTCTGGGTAAAATCTTCAGCTAACTTAACAAGTCAAATGTAGAAGACTGCTTGTGGTGACCAGGCTAGATTCAGGACAAGCAGCATTAAACTGCAGCTTTACTATTCCCACAATCCTGTCATTCTGCCACCCCAGCTCATCATCCACATTTCATCATTTAGCACTAGCTGTAATTGTTCTTGTTTTCAAACCCCAGCTTTATCAGCATGGCTTGGCAAGCTAACTAGCTAAGTCCATAATGACTCTGCACTGATCAACTTTCAAGTCATCAGTTTGTGAGCCACCAGGCATCTCCCTCAGCCTGCTGTTCATGTCGTCCGACCAACCTCATGTTATGAAACAGGCAATGGACAGGAAACCTCAAACATTAACATTACATGTATTCATTTAGCAGACGCTTTTATCCAAAGTGACTTACAAGAAAGAGGACACCTCAAACAGACTGTTCAGTCATCTAAGGCCTGCAGTGTACATGAAAGACCTCTGCTGGGGTCCTTTAAGCATTCAACTTTGCATCCTTCTTTTCTTAATAATGGATGATGTAAGACTAGATAGATAAGTTCTGGTGATGTTTTCTGATTGGCTATTTACTCTGTATAACTCAAAACAACTATCATCTCCTGTGCCTTGTCCATGAATGTATATAGCGGGAAAAGTTATCCCTTATTTCTTCGCATGAGAAATGGTTGAAATGTGTGAGAAACACAAGGTGTTGCGTGAGACCGTGAGAAATGGCTGAAATGCGTGAGGCTCATGGCAAATGGGTGAGACTTAAGAGCCCTGTGACTGTTAACTCCACATGGGGTGAAAGGTCAAACAAAATGTGACCCGGGAAAACAGGAAGTGCTTAGCGTGCATCTTGTATTGATTACAGTGGTGAGACTTGCTATACTGTGTCTCTATGCTCCGAGTTTCACTTAGTCAACAGACTAGTAGGGTTAGTTAGGGATAGGATTAGTTATGACTAGTATGGTTAGTTAGGGTTAGTTATGACTAGTAGGGTTAGTTAGGGTTAGTTATGACTAGTAGGCATCTCTGAAGTTGGAGTTGATTATCCCTTTCAGACATCCCATTCTGCTCTCACACTCAGAAGAGACAGGAACCACTGGCAAATATGACAAGTTAGGATGCTATAGGATAGTTACGACGTCTTATCATCAGCTTTCATTTTTCAGTCTTGTTAGATGGGTGATTAGTTCTGCAGGAAGGAAGGGAGGTAGAGGTAGAGAGGAGGGAAGGAGAGAGGTAGAGAGGAGGGAAGGAGAGAAGAGGGAAGGAGAGAGGAGGGAAGGAGAGAGGAGGGAAGGAGAGAGGAGGGAAGGAGAGAGGACGGAGAGTAGAAAGGAGGGAAGGAGAGAGGAGGGAGGGTAGAGAGGAGGGAAGGAGAGAGGAGGGAGGGTAGAGAGGAGGGAAGGAGAGAGGAGGGAGGGTAGAAAGGAGGGAAGTAGAGAGGAGGGTAGAAAGGAGGGAAGGAGAGAGGAGGGAGAGTAGAAAGGAGGGAAGTAGAGAGGAGGGTAGAAAGGAGGGAAGGAGAGAGGAGGGAGGGTAGAGAGGAGGGAAGGAGAGAGGAGGGTAGAAAGGAGAGAGGAGGGTAGAAAGGAGAGAGGAGGGAAGTAGAGAGGAGAGTAGAGAGGAGGGAAGGAGAGAGGAGGGAGGGTAGAGAGGAGGGAAGGAGAGAGGAGGGAGGGTAGAGAGGAGGGAAGGAGAGAGGAGGGAGAGTAGAAAGGAGGGTAGAAAGAAGAGAGGAGGGTAGAAAGGAGAGAGGAGGGAGAGTAGAAAGGAGGGAAGTAGAGAGGAGAGTAGAGAGGAGGGAAGGAGAGAGGAGGGAGAGTAGAAAGGAGGGAAGGAGAGAGGAGGGAGATAGAGAGGAGGGAAGGAGAGAGGAGGGAGGGTAGAAAGGAGGGAAGTAGAGAGGAGGGTAGAAAGGAGGGAAGGAGAGAGGAGGGAGGGTAGAGAGGAGGGAAGGAGAGAGGAGGGTAGAAAGGAGGGAAGAAGAGAGGAGGGAGGTAGAGAGGAGGGTAGAAAGGAGGGAAGGAGAGAGGAGGGAGAGTAGAGAGGAGGGTAGAAAGGAGAGAGGAGGGTAGAAAGGAGAGAGGAGGGAGAGTAGAAAGGAGGGAAGTAGAGAGGAGAGTAGAGAGGAGGGAAGGAGAGAGGAGGGAGGGTAGAGAGGAGGGAAGGAGAGAGGAGGGAGGGTAGAGAGGAGGGAAGGAGAGAGGAGGGAGGGTAGAGAGGAGGGAAGGAGAGAGGGGGGAGGTAGAGAGGAGGGAAGGAGAGAGGAGGGAGGGTAGAAAGGAGGGAAGGAGAGAGGGGGGAGGTAGAGAGGAGGGAAGGAGAGAGGAGGGAGGGTAGAAAGGAGGGAAGGAGAGAGGAGGGAGGGTAGAGAGGAGGGAAGGAGAGAGGAGGGAGAGTAGAAAGGAGGGAAGGAGAGAGGAGGGAGGGTAGAAATGAGGGAGGGATTTAATGGTTGTTGGAAGAAAGCCTAAATAGGTCCCAACTATTACAGCTCTCAAGCCTAACAGGGGCCAGGGGCCACTCTCATATTATCACCATTACAACCAGACACACAACTACACTGGTTCCCACCAATCCGTTTTTTTTTTTTTGGGGGGGGGGGGGGGGGGTTTATGCAGAAACCCTAGAGAGTTGCCTGACCCAGACAGACACACACACACAACACAGCCTCATGGACTGTTCACACACAGTCAACAGGAAGCAGACGAGACTGGTAGCCTACACACAGGACACACGACTACAATAAAAACAAACCATTTGTAAAACTCCAGTTTAAAGCCCTCTTATACATTTCAGTTGTGTAGACCCCCTTCTGTCTCCGCTGCATTCTGCTAACTCACACTCTGTTTTCACAATCAGTGTTTTGGTCCTTGACAGGGACCGGTGCAGACAGTCAATAAATGCATATAATAGGTGTAATGTCGATTGGCTGTCAAAAATATACCTTGCATATTGATATATAGCGTATAGCTATAATGCCATATAACTGTTGATTGTGTATCTGTGTGCAGACAGCCAGGCAGGGCAGCTAGTGTGTGTTTACTCAGTAGAACAGTTGAGTCTATCTTCCATCAGAGACCACAACACATCATCATGTGCCAGTAAACATTGTAACACACACAGTCCACGTCTCCAGAACAGAATCATTCCATTTTTGTTTCTGAACTTATTTTCATCTCATCATCAACGGAGCTGATGACTCCCATGAGACCTGCATTGTCTGATGACTCTCTCTCCCTCTCCCTCTCCCTCTCCCTCTCCCTCTCCCTCTCCCTCTCTCTCTCTCTCTCTCTCTCTCTCTCTCTCTCTCTCTCTCTCTCTCTCCCTCTCTCTCTCTCTCTCTCTCTCTCTCTCTCTCTCTCTCTCTCTCTCTCTCTCCCATGAGACCTGCATTGTCTAGGCTCCCTGGGGCTTATGGGTAAATAAGTTTAAAGAGCGCCTCAGGAAGATGTCTGCCTGTATGATAATCTCTGTCTCTCTCCCCCCCCCCCCTCCATCCCTATCTCCATCCATTCCTCCCTCCTTCCCTCCCTCTCTCCATCCATTCCTCCCTCCTTCCCTCCCTCTCTCCATCCATTCCTCCCTCCTTCCCTCCCTCTCTCCATCCATTCCTCCCTCCTTCCCTCCCTCTCTCCATCCATTCCTCCCTCCTTCCCTCCCTCTCTCCATCCATTCCTCCCTCCTTCCCTCCCTCTCTCCATCCATTCCTCCTTCCCACCTCTGCTCACAAGACAGCGGTAAACAGATTTGTCTTTGTGTCCATTTATAACACATGGCTGTTGCCTCCACAGCTCTGTAAGGAGTGCTTGGGGCTGGTCTGTGTAGTTATGACATCACAAGGATGAGAAGAGTCCCACTGTTCATAGCTTACTTCAGCTTCCATGCAGAAGCCAGCAGGATTCTGACACTTTTTGAATGTCACAGATGTGACATTCAAAGATTAGGGTTAGGGTTAGTCACACTTTCTTATCTGTGGTTTTGCCAGGAAAAAGACCACTGTCATGAGGAAAACCTGTTTTATTCCTCAGGAAGTTCACCTGTTCCTATATTTCCTGTCCCCAGTGTTGCTTTCAGTGCTAGTCATGAGGAACAATGCATGCAAATACAAGGCCACATCAGCTACAGAGAGATGATGGCCTATTCAGGCAGACTATCTGTCAATGACATGATGATTTAGTTAGTAATGTTCTAGATCAATAAACCTTCCAACTAAATTACTAATGAATTGTATGTCTTAAGTGTTTTTATAGTTGTCCATTCAGTTTTGAACAGGCTGGCTGAACAGACACCCAGCTGCAGACACCCAGCTGCAGACACCCAGCTGGGCACATCGTAGCCTAGATGTTCTTCCTGCGTGTTGACAGGCTGTGTCAGGCGGCACAGCGTGAAAGGTGTGTGAGAAGTGTGACCTCCGCGCTGACATCTGCCAGCTCTCTTCATTGTCACATAATTCCGGTCTACTGAGAGGCCATCTTAATAAACCAGTTAGTCTGTCTGGTTTAAACACTCCAACTTCCCGACATGAACAACGGTCGCCACCAGCCGTGCTTCTCTTTCCACGTCTTTTTAAAGCATCAGCAGAAGTATCTCTACACTTCCTCTACTCGGCACCGCGAACAAAGAGAACTCACTACTGACAACGAGCTACTAACCTATATTTATGTGTTACAGCCCCGGGATATAGGGCCATCAATACCACGGCTCACTTCAAAACTGTTCGTCTGCTGTGTTTCACCGCTCAGTCCCCCCCGTTGTGGGAGACGGATAAACAAAGGGCCGACAGACCCCATCCTCGCCACGGGGCTGAAACTATACACATGACTGCAGATACAGTTCCAATTAGGTTAACCTACTGAAGTCATGTCTTTTCACATTATTTAGGCTTTACGTCCACTGAACTGTCATGAAGACAAGAACTTCGACTTAATTCAGCCATGACGCAAACAGTCCTTAATTGTCCAATATGGATCAATTGTCAAAAATTCCAGTCTTTAATAGGATATAATCTAGGCTATGTGACAGTCTTGGATGTTCTTAACAAAGATGATGAAGGACGATTGTTCCTTTAAAAGGAGAGGACCTCTTTGTGTCATTTTCAGAATCTAATCTCAGTTAAAACCAAACGAAGGAGTATTTTGCATCCCCTATTCATTCAAACATGTTTTAACAACCCTTAACAACCTGCAAAAAAAAATCACATGGAGGAAATGTGATATTTCATTGCGGTCACAAAAACGCCCCGTTCTCATGGACTAGGATGAGACTGGATTAATGACAGACAAACCGATCAGTCAATATTAACTGTTAAGCGCATTATAAAAAATTAATAAGAAAAGCTTAGTAACACCTTGGCTCCTGCAGGATAAGACTGTCGTCATCTCCAGACGCGTGCATGCTTCAGGCATGGCTTCAATAGGTAGGATATATGTTAGTAAGGCAACACCCATATGTTATAAAGGTAAATATATCTCCTGCACTTATCCTCACTCAGTGCGAAAGACTACACGAGGAGATAAAACAAAGCCAGCTAATGCCATTAATAGGGCGCACGTGTGGGGAAATAATGTTTTTAATGTGTATTGATCAGCGGGCAACAGACAAGCACACACAATGTGATCCGCAAAGGTCGGCAGAAATCTTTCAGTAGACATTCAGAGGCGCGTCAAAGAGCTTACCTTAAAGAAACCTTCACAGAGCAGTCGTTTTGGCTCGCCATGCCGCCGCTTTCAAAGGCTTGCAGGTTAGTTGTAAAGTATTGCAACTATTTCTGGGAGTTTGGTAAAATCGTGAAAATCCACTGTTGCATTAAACAAAAGCGCAACTGCAGCGAGCAGTCGGGTTGATCCGGTCTGCCGTCATGACCTGCCGTCCGTACGCTCCACTCCGGCCCTCGCGATTGTCAGAGTCATTTCTATGGTAGCTGTTTGTCACATCGCAATATCTTAGACAACACGGTTTTTCTTTTCCTCTATTTCAACCGCTACATCCTGTCATCATACGTGCATGCAAACGCGCTTCGACGCTCACCCAAAACACAGCTTGCCTGTGAGCGTCTGTCACGTTGAGTGCTCGGAGAGCAGAGAGGAGGGGGGGGCTGGGGGGGGGGGGGGGGGGGCGGGCGTAATCGCAACAGATTGACAGCGGTTCCACCACTCCCATCAAATGCTCCCGCCTCCAATTCCCTCAGTAGACCTATTAGAGTGCTCCAAGAGCTCAGTAGGGGTGCATTCACTGGCTTGCATAGTGAGCAGGCACGAACACTAACCGAGAAAGGCTGCCGGGCGGCAACATCTGAGAGCCGTTAAACGCCAGTAAAACGAGGGAACATTCTCCTGTCGGGGGTTGGCTAAAGGGCCACGGGTTTCACACAGACGAGGTCAAAGCCAAAGGTAAAATTCAGTAGGGATATTCCAGTAAAGCAGAAAGTGTGTTTAATTCTGTTTAATTCTGTTTAATTCAAACTGAATGGAAGTTTGGAGTGTTTTGATGACTAACTGAGTTTAAAGGGAAGTTGCAGAGAGCAGAAGTTCCTTCCTGCCATGAATCAGGGTTCTTCAAAAGAGGAAACTGAGGTTCTTGTTCAGAGCTCGGGTAAACAGACAGACCACTAGCCCAAACAATGCCTGCCTCACCTCTCTTCCTCTCCTCCACTGTTTGCTGGACCACACAGCCTTCTTCTAAATGCTCTATCTAGCTCAATTCCTCAGTTCTCTTATGTAGGTCCTGCAGTTTGACTTTCGGGCCTCCAGCTTGGCTAGGCCTCATCCTGAAGGAGGTCAGGGCCCCCAGCTTGGCCTCATCCTGAAGGAGGTCAGGGCCTCCAGCTTGGCCTCATCCTGAAGAGGTCAGGGCCCCCTGCTTGGCCTCATCCTGAAGGAGGCCAGGGCCTCCAGCTTGGCCTCATCCTGAAGGAGGCCAGGGCCTCCAGCTTGGCCTCATCCTGAAGGAGGCCAGGGCCTCCAGCTTGGCCTCATCCTGAAGAGGTCAGGGCCTCCAGCTTGGCCTCATCCTGAAGGAGGCCAGGGCCTCCAGCTTGGCCTCATCCTGAAGGAGGCCAGGGCCTCCAGCTTGGCCTCATCCTGAAGGAGGCCAGGGCCTCCAGCTTGGCCTCATCCTGAAGAGGTCAGGGCCCCCAGCTTGGCCTCATCCTGAATCAGGCCCCATTAAGACCCAGATCCCTTCTCTACTCAAAGAGTCAAATCTGACAAACTGCACCAATGCAATATCTAATCTGAATCATAGCTTCTCCAACAGATGTTTTGAAAGGTTCCATAATACAATGGCACTTTAAAATCTTGGTTCTTGTTGAGGTTGTTATATTGTAAAGAAACCTGTAAATGTTAGACCAACTGTTTGTGCAGACACCAGGCCAACTAAGAGAAAATGAGAATTGTGTTTATAAGAGCATTTCATTGCACATTGTTATAGAAAACTGGGACAGTCTACGACACTAATGATGTTACGTAATGCTGTTTCAGAAAGAGCTCCAGGGACATAAATAAATAAATGAATATGCATTTATCTGGGTCTGAGAGATTAAGTCTGTTAGTCCCAGGAAGTAGGTGGTTGCAGGGGATTGGTGCTGTGTATTTTCTAGAGAGAACAGGATTCCTGGATAGATTAACATATAGTTAGTTACCAGGATCAACCCCAATCCTCTGAGTCAGAGAGCAAGCTGCAACTGAAAAAAAACACATAGATGTAGAAAGACACACAGGCGGTTCATATGTAACAGCCGTGGCCTGGCCCCAGTTGGAGGTTCACTCAGCCAACATTCACCCGCACCTGGGATCGAACCCGCCAACTCCGACATCCCAAGTGTGACCAATACCAACTACACCAACAGAAAGATAGCGTTGCGTGGGCGTGGGTGGTCTGTTACATACCTGAGGAGTGAGTTGAACTGATCTACGCTGGCTACACACACCACTTCCCAGACCTTATAAGGAATTTTCCTTAATTAGGCTTAACACCCACAGCACAAAACATTTCATCACACAACAGTATACACACAACCACTTACTCTAAGTTCCATTGGACACACACGCACATACACACACACACACACACACACTCACTATATAAGAGAGGTTGGTACAGTCACAGAGCCAATTAGCTCTGTGTAACTACTGGATGCAGCTCTACTTGAGGTTGACATTTTACAATATGTCCTCCTTTCCCATCTACCCCTGCTCCTGCTAGCCCCTCATAGTTCCTGCTAGCCTCTCACAGCTCCTGTTAGCCCCTCATAGCTCCTGCTAGCCCCTCATAGCTCCTGCTAGCCCCTGCTCCTGCTAGCCCCTCATAGCTCCTGCTAGCCCCTCATAGCTCCTGCTAGCCCCTGCTCCTGCTAGCCCCTCATAGCTCCTGCTAGGCCCTCATAGCTCCTGATAGGCCCTGCTCCTGCTAGTCCCTCATAGCTCCTGATAGGCCCTGCTCCTGCTAGCCCCTCATAGCTCCTGCTAGCCCCTCATAGCTCCTGATAGGCCCTGCTCCTGCTAGCCCCTCATAGCTCCTGCTAGCCCCTCATAGCTCCTGATAGGCCCTGCTCCTGCTAGCCCCTCATAGCTCCTGATAGGCCCTGCTCCTGCTAGCCCCTCATATCTCTTGCTAGCCCCTCATAGCTCCTGCTAGCCCTTGCTCCTGCTAGCCCCTCATAGATCCTGCTCCTGCTAGCCCCTCATAGTTCCTGGGCCTCGTTGTGGCCCACACAGCATGTTTGTTCTGTACACAATCCCAGCTGGTTCAGCCAATCGCATTCCTGTGCTGGATGTACCACCCTGCTGCCAGTCAGGTCTCTACCGGTGCACGCCAGCCCCCCTCCTGGTCTGGGAACCCCCAGCCCCCTGTCAGGGCTGTGATCGACATCTGCAGAGGAATATATCAACACAAACATCTGTTATAGTTCTAGACACCTGCAGACGTGTAGGTCCATCCCATGCAGATGGCAAACAGAGGAACATCCAGCCAGCCTGCATGCGTCACGCTGCAGATGTCACGCTGCAGATGTCATGCTGTAGCCTTTATACACATCGCTTTCCTCAACAAACGTGTCAATTTGAGAAAACCAACCACCAACCATCACCAAGATCACTCTATGTGCTCTCCAGTGACTGAGAGATCAAGCCTACAGAGTCGGGATGACAGAGAGAGAAGGAGAGAGGAGAACCTGCTCAGTAATATATTCTCTGTTCCGATTCTTTGATGTCTCTTTAATCTCTCACACGCACTCTGCTATATTTGTCTTTGAAGGCATAAACTGAGTTCCAATCTCTGCTGTAATAACCCTTGTCTGTCGCTCTGGAATGGGAGGAGGATTACGTAGGAGGCGTTTTGCCGACTCATTGGCTGTGGGGGAGAACTGAGAGTGGCATCATCTTTTGTGTGTGGGCATGTGGTCATTCACACACTCTGCAGCCAGTACAGAGTGGAGGTGTGTACAGGAAGAGTGGAGGTGTATAGAGGAAGAGTGGAGGTGTGTACAGGAAGAGTGGAGGTGTGTACAGGAAGAGTGGAGGTGTGTACAGGAAGAGTGGAGGTGTATAGAGGAAGAGTGGAGGTGTGTACAGGAAGAGTGGAGGTGTGTACAGGAAGAGTGGAGGTGTGTACAGGAAGAGTGGAGGTGTGTACAGGAAGAGTGGAGGTGTGTACAGGAAGAGTGGAGGTGTATAGAGGAAGAGTGGAGGTGTGTACAGGAAGAGTGGAGGTGTGTACAGGAAGAGTGGAGGTGTGTACAGGAAGAGTGGAGGTGTGTACAGGAAGAGTGGAGGTGTGTACAGGAAGAGTGGAGGTGTGTACAAGTTGGAATGTGGACACAACTGTTTGTGTGTGTGTGTGTGTAAATGTCACAATGAGGATAAGCAGAAAAACCTTCAAACAGATTGACAGACAGATATGTCTTGGCCTCTAGAAAGATGTAGGTCTAAACTTTGGTGTCACCAAATTACATTTTCACGTCAATAAAGTTAGCCTCATTTTGAACATTGCAGTGAAAGGAACACATTGAGAATGAGAGAGGCTCAAACAGAGGAGACAGAGAGAGCAGCCAAGCACACAGTCAGCTGGTTGGGACTTCATCTGGGTCACTGTGTGTGTGTGTGTGTGCCTCCCCCTCTACCCAGGCCAGGGTGCCTCGCTCTAGGGGCCAGCCGGGCGGATGGAGGGACGTGGACCCAGCCCAGGGCCAGGGTAGAGAGAGATGGTTGGCCTACTGACTACCCTAACCCTAACCCAGCCTAGGGCCATGGTAGAGAGAGATGGTTGGCCGACTGACACTATTGTTGACTGAGGTTGTGCCACAACCAGTAAGGCAACTATGGGACAAGAGTGGGTTTGTGTGTGTGTGTGTGCCTGTGTGTGTGTATGTGTGTGTGTGGCAATGAGTGGGTATGGAAGACAGGTCAGAAGGAATACTGAAGTAGTTCTTTGATCCCGCCCTTCCCCCAATCCTCACAAAAACACCCACACAAAGCCGACAGAGCCCCTGCATCTTTCAATGACTAATGACTGAGGCCTTTAGGTGAGAGAAACCAAAAGCCTTACAGAGGCTGAGTTGAGGGAAATTCAGTCAGAGAAATACTGCAGAATTTCTAATTGAAGCAATTTTTTGGGTAGGTTAAGTTAAGGTTATGTTAATGAAAAAATCTCAAGTGTACAGTACCAATATTAAGAATCAAATATATTTTTACACAATACGTCCATTTCTGCTGACTGATTTGGGTGTGGTCTCTCTCTGGTCTCAGCCCTCCCCCTCAACTCTCACTCCCTTCCCCTCTGCCTCCCTCCCCCTGGTCTCCTCCCCCTCCCTCAACCCATTTCTCTTAAGGGCATCCCATACCTCGTTTCTATGGCAACAGAGTCTAAAGTCGTCTGGGGGAGAGCCAGAGATGCTGAAGAGACAAAAAGCCTCTTTGTCCTACACACACACACACACACAGACACACACACACACAAACACAGAGACACACACACACAGAGACACACACGGACAGACAGACAGACACAGACAGACAGAGCTAGCTAGCAGCATTAAGGGAGCGTACAGAATTGTCCCTCCTGGCAGGGAGACTGAGCGGTCGCTAATGTCCATTCTCCTCTCATTATGAGACAGACGCAACTGAGAACTACAGGAGACCGCTCTGGGACCAGGGAACTGGGAGTCAGGTGGCTGAGCGGTTAGGAAATCGGGCTGGTAATCAGAAGGTTGCCAGTTCGATTCCCGGCTTATATTATAAAAAGTTTACCTCCGACAGAAGAGCTGCCACTCCATAAAGCTGAAAGCAGTGACACGAGAGCGTGCCACATATCAACACACACACATATATGAGCACACACATATTTACACGCACATATTTACACACACATATTTACACACACACAGCTACAGTCTGACAAAAAGCCACTACAGTTATTATGAAAACAGCTATGCCCCCCACCAAAACATACTTTTTTTGTGTTCTCATTCAAAAATGCATAAATGTAATGTAAATGTAAAACAATTGGTTCTTTGTCTAAACTAGTCACCATTCATATGGAAGCATCACCACTTCAAAACATGTTGTCTTGCCTTCAGGGATTGGCTGATAAGAATCTAGGTTCCGGTGGGTGCTACTGTCAAAGGAGTTACTGTGCTAGCATTTCAAAGTAGCGCTTTAACGTCAACACAGTCATTCAATGTTGAAAGATAGACAGATGCTATACAATGCAAAGGCAACTCACGGACATACTGACTGCACTGTATACTGGACTAAGATGATCTGATAGGACACACAGCGGATGAACCAAAAGATAGTCAGACAAAAACCCTTGGTCATTGCTTTATTGCAACTTTTCAAAAACAATCAAGAACCGTATCATTACATCGCATTTAATCAGCTTTTACCCCCCCCCCCCTCCCCATACTTGAATGACATTTAACACCCCTATTGAGCAAGGACTATCTACGGAAACAGATGGTGATTTCCGTTCATCAAGCGGCGCGTGTCTGCTGGCTATTCATGAGAAGCAGCGCGCGGAGGAGATGAATGGAGCAGATGAGCACGAGCATTTTATTGATTTACTGACCCCTCCCCTCCCACGAGGCTATTGTTCGATTTGTCTCGCGCGTTTCATTTGTATTAATAGTCCTGAGATGTATTGTGAAATTATGCGATGAGACAGGTGACAACTAATATTGTGGTCCCATTATTCTCGTTCAATGTCATGATTATGTTTTACGTTGGCTTGGTTTTCACGAGCGCATCTGGACATGCTATTGTGAAAAACGTTAACTGGAAAATGGCAAACTAATTTGATATGCAAATTCGGTTTGTAATTACATTCGGTAAGCAGTTTGGGTAATTGCGTAGATGGGACAGGGAGTAAAAATAATTTTCGGAGTGGTAATTTGTTTAAAACAAATGGCTAATTGCCCAGTAAAAAACGATGATGCTGACGGATCATCTTGAGATAATTATTATTTTTAAGTCAATTTGTCCTGAAACGTATTTCTCATTATACATGGTGGCTACCCTATAGCGTCATCTACTGTTGTATGTTTGTAAAACCACATGAAGTCTTAAAAAAGTATATAGCCTAGGCTACGTTTGGGTAAAAAAAAAAAGGGAATTTTTTGTCTTATCTTTCATCAAAAAATGGACTTCACTCGGACAAGCTGAGTTCTGTCATATTTGTACCATTAATAAACCATTCTCCGGAACCACACGATGTATTAGCTACCATGGGGAAATGGCCTGCCGTTTCGTTGCTTCAGCAGCGCGAGGGCTCCTCCTGCCGCCTCCTCTTGACACATATGCCTGGATACTGCTGTGTTGGATAGGGGAGGTAGACAAACCCGAACACACGAGATGATAAAACATGTATGGGTCCCACGTGAAACAAGTTTGTTTGACGACTCATAGGCTACTCGTCATCGATTGACGTTATCAACAACGGGAGCTGTTCATGTCTTTAAACTGCTCAGCAGTGTGCGTCAGAGCCCAACAAGAAAAGACGAACATTTGCACTTCTTCGTATTTCCAAGACTTTAACATCTTCGAGTGTAAAGGTGAAAAAACATTTGGCAGTAGGCCTATAAGAAATGTCGACGCTGGACATTGTAAACCCAGTTAATTTGAAACTTAGGTTACATTAATGTGAGATAGCAGACCGGAACACCAAGAAACGGACGGTCCTTTTCTGTCTCTTGACGGACACTCATAAACTTGGTGTTAAATTCTCCTAGTTTTTAAGTAAAAAGGGGTTCAAGGCATCCACGCTTGCTCCTGCTTTTCAGCGCTTTTCAACTTTGTGAGATTAGCCTACCTTTTGAATTTGTAGTTTTCCCTTCATTTTTCTAATTCGTAGATATTTCTGTCGATTACAGCCCATCATCATGCTCCCAGCTCAAGAAGCCGCTAAAATCTACCACACCAACTACGTGCGTAATGCTCGCGCAGTCGGGGTCCTCTGGACCATCTTTACCATCTGCTTCGCCATCATCACCGTGGTGGTGTTCATCCAGCCGTACTGGATCGGAGACAGCGTCAACACCCCGCAGGCCGGGTACTTCGGCCTCTTCCACTACTGCATCGGGAACGCGCTGACCTCGGAGCTCACCTGCAAAGGAAGCGCGCTGGATTTCGGTTCCATCCCGTCCGGCGCCTTCAAAACGGCGATGTTCTTTGTGGGGATCTCGATGCTGCTCGTGGTGGGCAGCATCATTTGTTTCAGCTTGTTTTTCTTCTGTAACGCGGGAAGCGTTTATAAGATTTGCGCCTGGATGCAGCTGGCCTCCTGTAAGTAGCCCATGTGCGGTAAAAGCAGATCATTATTTATTTTCATTTAATTTTGGGGAGGAGGCCGGTGATGCATGTTGTATTCAAATGCATGTTTTCCAAATTCTGACAATATAAGATTGTGGACATTTTACAACATCTACAGATACCAGCAGATATTACAAGTTTCACTGGAGATTCTGAGTATCCTGTTGCACTTTCTCCTCCTCCCCTCACCTCACACCTGCTCCCTCCTGGGACCTGCTGGTAATGGTACACCAGAACTATTCACCATGCCAACCAATCCACTTGTGTGATAGGTTAAAATAAGAGTGTTCATAACAGCCAGAACACAGTGAAATCAACAGATGTTCAGTGCCCAAATATATTTTCTGAGAGTTTCAATCAACTCAAAGTTGGCGTGAAACAAGTCGATGATTAGAGACCCAAACAGCAGAATATCAGTAGAACTTGGATTGAGGTCATGCAAACCAGCAGACAGCAGGAAGCATTCAGACTTATTGTCAAGCCTTGCTCTCCCACTCCAGCAGTTCAGCCCCATGGATACATCAGCTACATCAGGCAAAGTTCCTTCTCACCACTCATGATTGTGAAGATCTGAATGTATTCAACTGTTGAAGGCAACGGTTCTCAGTCGGAGAACAAGTTTGAGATACGGCCGTGGAATGTGTTGATGGTTCAGTCCAGTATGACCAAACCTACATCAGCTAGTGACACTGTCCAGTTCAGGCTGGATAGGTTAAACCATTCCAACTTTCCCTTCCTGGGGAGAAAGTGAGTGTGTTTGAAGGAGTGTCATGTTTCCTGGGGTAAGGTGTCAGCAGCAGCATGTGCAGGTGAGACCTTCAGCATCTCACTGAATAATGAACAAGTTGCTCCGTCTGGAGTTGCTAAGCAACAGCTGCTGTGTGTGTAACTGTTTGTCCACATGTACAAATCCTTTAAAAAAAACTAACAAACATCATTCAGTATACTTTAAATCATACCCCTCCACCATAACCTGAACCATGATTCCTACCCTATAACACCCATTAATCCCCCTCTTCCGCAGGTACTTGTATGGTGATTGGCTGCATGATCTACCCAGACGGCTGGGACTCGGAGGAGGTGAAGCGCATGTGCGGCCAGCGGACAGACAAGTACACCCTGGGGAACTGCACAGTGCGCTGGGCCTACATCCTGGCCATCATCAGCATCATGGACTCACTCATCCTCTCCTTCCTCGCCTTCAGCCTGGGAAACCGACAGGACAAGCTGCTGCCAGACGACTTCAAGGTGGAGGGCAAAGGTACGGAGGGATGAGAGGGAGACAGGGATGAGAGGAGGGGGTGGCAGGGATGGAGGGATGAGAGGAGGGTGTTACAAGAGGCAGGGATGGAGGGATGAGAGGAGGGTGTTATAGGAGACAGATGGAGGGATGAGAGGAGGGTGTTATAGGAGACAGATGGAGGGATGAGAGGAAGGTGTTATAGGAGACAGATGGAGGTGATAAGGAGGTGAAACAAAACTTGCTAAAAAAAAAAGCTCCTCACCAGCTCCCCAAACAAAAACCTGAAGGATGTGAACTAGAAAAGCCACACACATCTGACCTCATTTCCAACCCCAGTGTGTCCCAACCATTCAAGGCGCTCCTGATCCATCTCTGGCTGCGGTCCACATCAGCCTCATCAGAGGCCAGAGCATCCAGTCCCCTCCACACTAACGAGCTCCAACTTCAAACAGCACCCACCATTAAATATACATCTCACCCACCTCCCAGAACAGACATGAGTGTGAAGCAACTTATTAATAGATGTTGAGCACGGGTGTGTGTGAGAGTTGGGTTAGGGTTAGAGTTGTCCAAACGTTGGTTGTACGTTGTTGTGTTGGGTAGTACGCACATCTGTCTCAACCTAATGTAAGGAACAAGATTACATCCCTATAATGTCTGTGAGAAGGTATAGGGTGCTGTACTGAAGGGTGACTTGTCTTTGTTAATAAACTGAAAATGTTTAAAATTGTACACCCAAACAAGTTATCAAGTTTTTCTTTCAACTCCATTTTTGACAGGATTGTTTTCTCTTCGTTTCAGACGATGCCTGACATCTCCAACTGAAGATCGAGATTTTTTTTCAACTCAAGATGAAAAAATATGATCTGTTGGTTGAGAACTTGTTAGATAGCCATTTTGGTAATTCCCCCTAAAAAAGAGTGAATCGTGAACATGAGTTAATAATGTAATCATGTTTCAGAGACTACAGAAACAGATCTGCTAAGTTTTAAGCTAACGTATTTTTGGATCATAGAGATGGAGTTCAGCTTGATGAACATTCAAAATAATTATGCAACAAGAATTCCTGATGCAGTGACACCTTGGAGCAATACAGATTTGTCAGTGACAATAAATTATTCTAAATATCTAAAGGCTCCTCATTCTTAACTGGCAGATCATATGTAGGCCAATGTTCCACATAGATAGAATAATTAACCCATAGCTAACCCTAAACCACACAAGTAGGCCTAGCATGCGATCGTTCCAGCAATGCTTCACACACACATACTGTTCATACCAGACCCACACAAACTGTTCTGCTTTTTCAAAATCTTTATTCTTCTCAACTACAGAAAAAGGTCTTTGTTTTAGTCGTTTTACAATCAAATGCAGGGAGGGGGCGAGGAGAGGAAGAGAGACGATGAGAGTTGTGCTTTGTAAACAGTAGCAGGCTGATGGTTGGGGTGGACCACTGGAGGCCTGTTTCCTGGTAGAGCGGTGAACAACTTTCATACCGTAGTATCTGCACAATCCTTTTTGTTTGTTGGCTTCAAATACTGTTGTAACAGCATGTTGATGGGGGAAGTATCAGGGCCAAAGTATGAAAATAAGCTTTTAAAATGCAGCAACAACTAGCAAAAACTCGTCAATGCATCTACAAATATCATTCAAATGTTTGCAAAATTATTGTTATTCATTCTTTTTACACCCAACCTTTATAACTAAAGTAGACAACATCTGCTTCTAGAAACTGTTCAGGAAAGCTGCAGACACACAGAGAGCCTTGGCTAACTGATACATGTACAAGATACATGTGGGAACCAGTCGCACGTGTGGCTTCTGGTGTTCTTCATCCAGGATAACCAGGATTGAAGCCTCGGTTACAGGAAATGTGGGTTACAGTCATGTTAAAAAAGAAAAGAAACTGACACCTGCCATTCTCTCTGTCACACCTTGTCAAACACGACTGGAGGAAGACTTCTGGACAGGGACTAGAGGGAGACTTCTGGACAGGGACTAGAGGGAGACTTCTGGACAGGGACTAGAGGGAGACTTCTGGACAGGGACCCGAGGGAGACTTCTGGACAGGGACTAGAGGGAGACTTCTGGACAGGGACTAGAGGGAGACTTCTGGACAGGGACTAGAGGGAGACTTCTGGACAGGGACTAGAGGGAGACTTCTGGACAGGGACTAGTGGGAGACTTCTGGACAGGGACCCGAGGGAGACTTCTGGACAGGGACTATAGGGAGACTTCTGGACAGGGACCCGAGGAAGACTTCTGGACAGGGACCAGAGGGAGACTTCTGGACAGGGACCCGAGGGAGACTTCTGGACAGGGACTAGAGGAAGACTTCTGGACAGGGACTAGAGGGAGACTTCTGGACAGGGACCTGAGGGAGACTTCTGGACAGGGACCTGAGGGAGACTTCTGGACAGGGACCAGAGGAAGACTTCTGGACAGGGACCCAAGGGAGACTTCTGGACAGGGACCAGAGGACAGGGACCAGAATAAAAGGGGGACAACCCAACCTGCATCCCCTCCCAGTTAGCTTCTCACCTAGTCCTACACACCAAAACACTCCCTTCTTCAGGTTTCAAATGACAGTCCTATTTCTTTATGTAAAAAATACAAACTAACTAATATTCTAATGTTGAGGTCGCAAACAGTGTTTTCCTGTTGATGAGGGTGTGTGTAGTCCAGCCCTTCCTGTGAGAGCCTCACGTTCTCAGACATGGAGAGAGAGAGAAGGCAGGGGGAAACAAGCAGGTGACTAAAGACGGCAGGATAACGACATGGTGCTCCTGGGTCCTCTGGTAGCTGAATTACTGACGGGCGTCAACTGAGTTCATCAGCCAGTCTCTGTGTGTGTGTCCACAAGGGGTGATGAGAGCATGATGTGCAGACACAGGCCCTCTACAGGGAGTGTATCTGCTGTTACACATCATCCTGTCTGAAAGTGTGTGTGTGTGTATTCATGTGTAATCCCTATGGTGCGGCAGCATGCAGGGCAGCAAGGGGCCTCTAGGGGGCTATCCAGGCATGACGCAGGCACTCTGCAGCCGTGGGCCTCCTCTCTGGGACCAGGTCCAACATGGGCAGAAGGAAGCTGGAGAAGGTCTGGGCCTCTTCTCTGGACCAGTCATACTTCTCCACCAACACCTCCAGCAGACCCCAGGGCTTCAGCCTGGTGATGTGCCTCAGGTCACCTATACATACACACATACAGAGAGAGCACAGAGACAAGACCAGTATTATGGACAGGAAGTCCAGATCAAATGCACACAAGTATGATGTTAGATTATCTGCTGTGTTTATATAAACCACCTGGGACAAGACAACTGTTGTATTACTTTATTAGTGCGCACACAGTGTTGATGATGTCCTGACAGCTGGGTGTGTTTACCTTTCTTTGTGAAGAACTCCTTCGAGTATTTCCCCGCCATGATGAGCTTACGAGGTACTTTTCCCAACAGCTCGATGATCAATGCTATGTGGTCTGTGTATGAGAGTGTGTGAGAGGAGTGAGATGGAGATAAAGGGACAAAGAGAAGAGATTACTTGAACACAGTGAGAAAGTGTGTAGGTATATATGTGTGAGAGCAGCATCAGTACCTTCATCTCTGCAGTAGTCCTCTCCAGAGTGAGGCTCAAACAGGTAGTCCCCTGTAGCCAACTCAAACGCCTGAAGAGACCACAACAACGACATCAACATCAGAGACAGAGAGGGGGGAGAGACAGAGGGAGACAGAGAGGGGGGAGAGACAGAGGGAGACAGAGAGGGGGGAGAGACAGAGGGGGGGGAGAGACAGAGGGGGGGGAGACAGAGGGAGACAGAGAGGGGGAGAGACAGAGAGAGACAGAGAGGGGGGAGAGACAGAGGGAGACAGAGAGGGGGAGAGACAGAGGGAGACAGAGAGGGGAAGAGAGAGGGAGAGACAGAGAGGGGGGAGTCAAAGGGGGGGAGACAGAGAGGGGGGACAGACAGAGGGGGAGAGAGAGGGAGACAGAGAGGGGGGGAGACAGAGGGAGAGGGGGGGAGACAGAGGGAGAGAGACAAGAGTACAGTTGAGTATAGTATAGTTATGAGTCCTCATCAATGATGCAAACCTTTTTTTCCACACACAGTGAAAGGAGAGGAGAGGTGAGGGGAGGAAAGGGTAGAGGAAAACAGAAGCCTAAAACAGAGTAGATTAAAGCAGAGCAGAGGACAATTGTTCAACCTTTCAAAACTTTTTTTCCAACCTTTCAAAACTTTTTTTCCGAAACTTTTTTGGGAAAACATGTTTTCAACCTTTCAAAACATTTTTTAATACAGAGTAGATTAAGCAGAGCAGTATACAATAGAATATACTGTATTTTTCAGAACTAAAGCCACAGTTTATACCCCGATTTAAAAATGTTCTTGAAGTGGTGAGGCTTATATTTCGAAGCAGCTTATAGAACGTTTTTATAACAAAACAGGCTTCAAAATTTACTAATGAGAAGGCTAACAAGTAACACTAGCATGGTAGTAGCATTGCTACAAGTATTATGCTAGCTAACTTAGCCCAGAAGCTAACTAAAGCTAGCTAGCTACCGTTTTGGAAAAATAACTTGCGCTTTGGGGACCGTCGGAAATATTTAGAACTCACGCGTCTAAAGGTAAATATTAGACAAGTTAATTCCCGGGTAATAGAAAACATACATTACGCACTTTTGTTTTCGAAGTTACACTTACAGCATGCTGTAAGATCGCCTATACTCGTAGCCTGGCTCTGCCCTCTTAAGTACTTCCGCTCAATTTTCATTTTGCTTCTGTACTAGGTCTGGGCTTTTGGTATATTAGTCGGTTTTTACCAGAAATATTTTTGGCGGTCCAATCAGCGAACAGAGGGAGTGGCTGAGAACGATGACGTTGATGTCACGCCCTAGTTAGAGTTGTAGTTCAGTAATGGCGGCAGAGAAAGGTGCGAGCGAAGCCATTCGGTCTGTTGTGGCAACGCTGCCGAATATCCAGAAGTTAGAGCCGGAGCAGGAAAAATCTTTGATGATGTTGTGGCCCTCCTCCCCACGGGGTTTGGGAAAAGTTTGATTTTCCAGCTCGCTCGTTAGTGGTGAAGGAGTTGGCTAAGGCGAACGCTAGCAATTGGTTATGGCAGATCAGAGTGGTTCTGGGCAGATCCAATAGTTTTAAACTTCAACAGAGTACCCGCCTTCAAGGAAGTTAACACTTGTCAATGGAGCGATCCCAGACCCTCTGTACAAATGAAATGTACGAGTCTGGTTAGGACCAGGCTACTATACTCGTGCATTGCTTGGTATCATTGTTCCCATATCAAGTGCGGCCTATATTCCAGTGCGGTTTATACTCGTATTTTCCGAAAAATACGGTAGTAGAGTCCTCATCAATGATGCAAACATTTTGAGAAAAAATTTTAACTTTAGAATTTCTTTATCCAAAACAATATTTTCAACCTTTCAAAAACAACCTTTTTTTTTTACCTTTCAAATTTTTTGGGGGGGAATGGATCTTATTGGGTATTTTTCCAACCTTTCAAAATGTATTTTTTGAAGTTTTATGGGGAAAATATTTTGTCAACGTTTCTTTTCATTTTTTCTGTAACTGTTTTTTTTCCCAACCTTTCAAAAATGAGTTTCCTCCTGGTGATGTGTGTGTGATTGTGTGCGTGTACTGATGGAGTGTGATTGTGTGCGTGTACTGATGGAGTGTGATTGTGTGCGTGGCCAACACCACCCCCTCTCTGTCCTCCCTCCTCCCACTATGACTGGGTGCGTGTACCATGCATGCGGTGCTCCAGATGTCTGCAGGGGTGCTGTATCCAGCCCCCATCAACACCTCCAGAGAACGATACTGACGGGTCTGGATGTCATCTGTGAAGTGCTTGTTCTGAGGAGGGGGGGGGGGGGGGGGTGTAGGGAGGGAGGAAGAGAGGGGTGGGGGTGTAGGGAGGGAGGAAGAGAGAGAAAGGGAAAACGAGGAAGGATGGACACGTTAACAAATCTTACAGGTCTGGTAGCTAACAGTCGTCCTCCTGCAGACTCACCACCCAGCAGGCGTTGCCCAGGTCGGCCATCTTCACCTGCAGCGCCTCAGCATTCTGGGGCTCCAATGGGTTCACTAGCAGGCTGTCTGCTGTCATGGAGGCTGAAGACACACAAGAGAGAGGAGAGGGAAAGGAGAGGAGTGGAGGAGAAAAGGAGGGAGAGGGGAGACGAGAGAAGAAAGGAAAGGAGGAGGAAGAGAGGATGGAGAGAAGGCCGGAGGAGGGAGAGGGGAGAAAGAGAGGAGAGGAGGAGGGAGAAGGGAAAGAGTGGAGAGAAGAGAGGAGGGAGAGAAGGGAGTAAAGGAGGGAGAGAGGGGTCCAGAGAGAAGGAAGGAGAGGGACGGAGTGAGAATAAGAGTTAAATTGACAAGAGGGAGAAGGTGTGCAGCAACAGAGGATTGTGGGTAGTGAGAGGGCATGAGGAAGCCAACGATTGTGGGTAGTAGGAGGGGCGCCCAAACAGGAGTCAAGGAGGAGGTCAATAAGGGGGGAGAAAGACAGAGAATACATGAACGAGAAAGGAAGTAAAAAGACACTGAAGCTGTAAACAGATAAAGCATGTCAACTCCCAGCCACTCTTTATAACTTCCTGTCACAAACCGTTCGGTTTCTCCATCTCGTCCTCTCTTCTGGCCTCTCCTTCCAGCTCCATTGCCTCCTCCCTCCCTTCCTCCTTCCTCTCCTCCTCCCCTCCAGGTTCTTTACCCTCCATGTCGGGGTCAGGGGTCATAGGGATGGAGTCATACGGATCACCAGGACCTGTCCCGTTGCATGCTGGGTAGGGCTGTCTGGTCATGGCGTTGTGGTCAGGCTGCGTCTCGTTAGCATTCTGCTGGTCCTCCTCTTCTCTCTGCTCCTGATTGGTCCTTGTTATCTGGCTCTCCAGGGGTGCGTGGCCATTGCAGTTCATCTCCTTACTGTTGTCCTGCTCCTCGCTCCTAATCTCCTCCTCCTTCCTCTCCTCCTCCTCCCTCGTGTCTGGGGGCTGTTTCTCCTCCTGACTCCAGATCTCTGTCACGGCATCTGAACACAGTAAATAAAAACGTTCATCATATTTAATCTCTTAAAGAACCTTCCTTTATCAGGCCAACATCACTTGATTCAGCCCACTGAGCTCACAGAGAACAGTGTTTGGTCTCACAGGAACAAGCTTCAACGACTTGATGAACCTGCATATGGGCCCAGCGACTCTGTCAAATACCTGAACCATCCCTCACAACAGATCCATGTATGTACATAGCTTAAGAGAGGGGGTGAGGAAGAGAGAGAGGTAGAGAGAGGGAGAGTGTGAAGTGGTGAGGGAAAAAGAGGTGGAGGGAGGGAGAGAGGTGGTGAGGGAGAAAGAGAGGGAGAAAGGTGGAGAAAGAAGATCAGCAGTTCTGAGTGCATGTAGTGGATGAGGGACCTGCGCTGGCGATGTCCTGCAGTGTGGAGCCAGCATCAACCAGGCTGCTGTCTGTGGCTTCTGTAGTGTCCTCCTCCTCCTCCTCCTCCTCATCCTCCTCCTCCTCCTCGCCTCTCGCAGGTGCTCCCTCCATCTCTTGGATCCTCTTCTCCAGCAGCTCTGCCTGCCTCCTCTGCTTCCTTTTCAACTTCTTCTTCCTGTTCTTAGATATCTTCACCATCTGAGGAGGAGAGAAGTGGAGAGCACCATACGTGTATACCTGTAAATATGTGAGTGAATTTGTGTCACAGAATGTGTTCATAAATCAGACAGGAGGATGGAGACACATACTTGTTTGGGTGCTGGGGCTGTGCTTACTGCAGGGAGGGGGAGAGAGAGGGAGACAGTAAGGTGAGCGAGAGGGAGGAAGAGAGAAGAGAGAGAGGGAGACAGAAAGGGGGGGAGAGAGAGCGAGAGAGAAAACAGGAGGAGGGAGACAGAGGAAAGAGATTATAATCAGCTTCTCATCTGCTGGTTAGGGTCACATCTGATGACTACATGACAGTAACATATCAACACTCTGATTAGTGTTCATTATAAGTATGTGAGAAAGTGTGTTGATGTGATAATCTCTCTGGTCTCCTGCAGACCAGGAGTCATACTTCAGACCGGGATGGTTATTTCTGGTATAAACTTGGGTGACTCACTATCACACACACAAAAATAGAAATGCTTTATTCAGAAACAGCTTTTTATAAAAGCCTGTTTGTACCAATCACCCCTCAAAACAGACCCTGCTTGTTCCTTCATATCGAGATCCTGTTCTTTCAGTCTCATCCAAGTAATTCCATCACATCACACACACACAAACGACACTCGACCGTTCTAGAGCAGAAACACTAAGTACGAAGGCCGATCACCACAACTTCGATGCTCCTCCAGGAGAGAGCTGTGCGTGGTGATTGGATAAGGGTACCTGCTGAGCCGGAGGGGGGCGGGGCTCCGGAGCGCTGCCAGGCAGTGGCCTCGGCAGCCATCTTCCTGATGTAGGCCTCGTTCACCGTCAGCAGCACGTTCTCAGGCTTGATGTCTGTATGGATGATCCTGCACTTGGTGTGGAGGTAGTCTAGACCCTGCAGCACCTGCAACACACAGGACAGGTCAGGACCCCTGCTGGGTCCCCCTACACACAGTGTGAATGTGTGCGTGTGTGTGAGAGAGTACCTGCCGTATGATGCTCTTGACGCAGGGCAGGGGGAGACCCTGGTAGTTGGACTTGATGATCCACTTGAGCAGGTGGTGACCAAGCACCTCAAACACCATCACCACGTCTGGGGAGGGTTAAGGACTGATGACCTCCTAGTCTATCTGAACACTGGCCAAACCAAAGGGAGGAAGTCTGGGCATGTTGCCTGGAGACTCCCTTGCTGTCCCTTATATGAGTGTGTTCTGCCCATGGCCACATAACACAAGACTGTCAGGAAGGAGGTCTGACTGTGTGTGTGTGTTCTGGGGAAGTCAGCCACCTCTAGTTTAACACCATCCACCTCTAGTTTAACACCATCTACCTCTAGTTTAACACCATCCACCTCTAGTTTAACACCATCCACCTCTAGTTTAACACCATCTACCTCTAGTTTAACACCATCCACCTCTAGTTTAACACCATCCACCTCTAGTTTAACACCATCCACCTCTAGTTTAACACCATCCACCTCTAGTTTAACACCATCCACCTCTAGTTTAACACCATCTACCTCTAGTTTAACACCATCCACCTCTAGTTTAACACCATCCACCTCTAGTTTAACACCATCCACCTCTAGTTTAACACCATCCACCTCTAGTTTAACACCATCCACCTCTAGTTTAACACCATCCACCTCTAGTTTAACACCATCCACCTCTAGTTTAACACCATCCACCTCTAGTTTAACACCATCTACCTCTAGTTTAACACCATCCACCTCTAGTTTAACACCATCCACCTCTAGTTTAACACCATCCACCTCTAGTTTAACACCATCCACCTCTAGTTTAACACCATCTACCTCTAGTTTAACACCATCCACCTCTAGTTTAACACCATCCACCTCTAGTTTAACACCATCTACCTCTAGTTTAACACCATCCACCTCTAGTTTAACACCATCCACCTCTAGTTTAACACCATCCACCTCTAGTTTAACACCATCCACCTCTAGTTTAACACCATCCACCTCTAGTTTAACACCATCTACCTCTAGTTTAACACCATCCACCTCTAGTTTAACACCATCCACCTCTAGTTTAACACCATCCACCTCTAGTTTAACACCATCCACCTCTAGTTTAACACCATCCACCTCTAGTTTAACACCATCTACCTCTAGTTTAACACCATCCACCTCTAGTTTAACACCATCCACCTCTAGTTTAACACCATCTACCTCTAGTTTAACACCATCCACCTCTAGTTTAACACCATCCACCTCTAGTTTAACACCATCCACCTCTAGTTTAACACCATCCACCTCTAGTTTAACACCATCCACCTCTAGTTTAACACCATCCACCTCTAGTTTAACACCATCCACCTCTAGTTTAACACCATCTACCTCTAGTGATACCAGGTGTTGGGAGAACAGCAGGACGCTCTGAAGTAACAAGGGCCCTGATAGACTGAGGAGTTTGATTGTGATTGGAGGATACGGGTTCCATTCACGCCTGAGATCTTGAAGTCGTCTAGCAGCTGAACAACCTTCTCTCTGCTGGGGTCACTGGGGTCAGTGTTCCTGACCTGGCACACACAGGAGAGACAGATGGGTGAGGTAGTGTACTACCATGTGTTGCCATGCCATCCTCATCAGCAGTTAATGGACAGACAATACCTTTTCTTTTCTTTTTTACTGACGACTGACGAGTCTGTCACCAATCCCACCTTTTGTTTGATGATCTAGAGAGAATTAAGCTATGGATATACAGCGTTTCCTTACTGTTAATCAACGACCACCAAGGTTGGTGGAAGAAAGTGACAAAGACGGCGAAAGTACAGGGTGTAACGTTAGTTCTGAAGAACAAGAGGTTGTCACTGCCGAAGCTAGCTAGCTATGCCTATGGTGGTTGTGCGCATTTGTTGTCCATGCTTCATCTGTTTCAATACGAAATGTGTTATGTTAATACCGTTAGACGTGTATAATTCAAAGTTCACTTGGAGTAATTGAGCTTAATGTTATACTACACGCTGTTTCTAAGTTGATGCTTTGCGGTTCAAGAGGCCTAACGCTCATCTTATCATTTTCAGTATGAGCCGGTTCTGCGCAATGGTAGGCTAGTTGTCCATTACTTACCCGTTTCAACACCAAATAAAATCTGTTATATGTGTAAACCTGTATGGATTCAATCATTTATAATTAAGATATGTTACATGATGAGATTTATTTAATTTGTGCCCCCCCAAAAAACAATGGCATGCCCGTCCGTGAATTTGTGTCTGGCGCCGGGTCTGTGTGTGTGTGTGGTAGTATGGAGGTAAAGGTGTGTGTGTGGTAGTATGGAGCTAGAGGTGTGTGTGTGTGGTAGTATGGAGGTAGAGGTGTGTGTGTGTGTGCTAGTATGGAGCTAGAGGTGTGTGTGTGGTAGTATGGAGGTAGAGGTGTGTGTGGTAGTATGGAGATAGAGGTGTGTGTGTGTGTGGTAGTATGGAGATAGAGG
Source organism: Thaleichthys pacificus (assembly GCA_023658055.1). Classification (NCBI taxonomy): domain Eukaryota; kingdom Metazoa; phylum Chordata; class Actinopteri; order Osmeriformes; family Osmeridae; genus Thaleichthys; species Thaleichthys pacificus. Next base: position 35,799 of record CM042868.1, on the reverse strand, counting down.
TGTGTGTGTGTGGTAGTATGGAGGTAGAGGTGTGTGTGTGTGTGGTAGTATGGAGGTAGAGGTGTGTGTGGTAGTATGGAGGTAAAGGTGTGTGTGTGGTAGTATGGAGGTAGAGGCGTTTGTGTGTGTGGTAGTATGGAGGTAAAGGTGTGTGTGTGGTAGTATGGAGGTAAAGGTGTGTGTGTGGTAGTATGGAGGTAGAGGCGTTTGTGTGTGTGTGGTAGTATGGAGGTAAAGGTGTGTGTGTGGTAGTATGGAGGTAGAGGCGTTTGTGTGTGTGTGGTAGTATGGAGGTAGAGGCGTTTGTGTGTGTGTGGTAGTATGGAGGTAAAGGTGTGTGTGTGGTAGTATGGAGGTAGAGGCGTTTGTGTGTGTGTGGTAGTATGGAGGTAGAGGCGTTTGTGTGTGTGTGGTAGTATGGAGGTAGAGGCGTTTGTGTGTGTGTGGTAGTATGGAGGTAGAGGCGTTTGTGTGTGTGTGGTAGTATGGAGGTAGAGGCGTTTGTGTGTGTGTGGTAGTATGGAGGTAGAGGCGTTTGTGTGTGTGTGGTAGTATGGAGGTAGAGGCGTTTGTGTGTGTGTGGTAGTATGGAGGTAGAGGCGTTTGTGTGTGTGTGGTGTATCTTACTGTTTTGAGCAGCTTGATCTCGTCCAAGGCTGTCTCTGTGTAGTGCTCTGCACTCTTAACCACCTTCATGGCCACGAAACGCTTTCCCCTAGAACACACACATCTATTATACATACTTACCTAAAACACACATACACTTCCCTAACAGACAGACCGGGACTTACTGGATGTCCCAGGCCAGCCACACGGTGGAGAAGTGTCCCCAGCCCAGCTTGCGGATCACGTGGTACCTCCCACTGAACAGGTCCCCGATACTCACATGGTGGTAGCCCCCTAGACACAAAGGGCACACACAGGGCGCACACACACACGGCACCACTTAGAGGGGTCACACGGGGAGACTGGGTCTGTGCATGTTGTGTGAGAGCAGTACCTCTGGTGTGTGTGTGTTTGTGTGTGTGTGTGAGAGTGCAGTATCTCTGCAGTAATCGGTGTGTGTGTGTTTGTGTGTGTGTGTGTGAGAGTGCAGTATCTCTGCAGTAATCGGTGTGTGTGTGTTTGTGTGTGTGTGTGAGAGTGCAGTATCTCTGCAGTAATCGGTGTGTGTGTGTTTGTGTGTGTGTGTGAGAGTGCAGTACCTCTGCAGTAATCGGTGCGTGTGTGTTTGTGTGTGTGTGTGTGAGAGTGCAGTATCTCTGCATCGACCAACAAACACTACTCTAAGTTGTGTCGTCGAATTGTGCTAGCCAAAGGTGGAAACACTAGCAATCGTTTTCACCACCTGAAAGCCGTGCATGTGCGCGAAAATGAATCTACCAGAATGCGTTTGACAAATCCAATGCCAAGTTGGTTAGAATTGTGAAATGTTTATTGTAAGCCAACAGAATTGAGTATTCAGCCATGTAATAATTGTTTATAGGTAGAGCTAACTCACTACAAGAGTTTTCTTGCGATCCCATAAATGTAGGCTACTGTTGAACGCGTAGGCTACTGAGAAGTCGCTCTTCCGTGGCAATTAAACACTGCAAAATTTGGAAAACTCATGACACACCGGAGTTAGCTAATCCGTCCGAGTGCGGTAGATTAGCCGCTGCAGTGCGCAATGCATTGTCATGACATTTTAAGAATAACTAATATATCGTGATATATACCGATACCGTCGGTGCTTACGAATTATACCGTGATTAACATTTTAGGCCATATCGCCCAGCCCTAGTGTGTGTGTGTGTGTAGTACCCCTGCAGTAGTCGTTGGGGTCCTCCTGCTCATCCTCGTCAGAGCCCAGGACTTCCTGCTGCTCTGGGAGGGGAGAGTCTGGTTGCTGGGGTGCTCCCCGCAACGCCGCCTCCGGCCTGCAGAGGGAGATACAGCTTAGTGGCACCTCCAACACAGAACTACCGTCCTCCAACTCTACTCACACAGCATTAGGGGAACTGTACAAGCAGATACACAAGTTAGACAAATAAGGAAATATGGACAGGGAGATAGCCGATCAACTGAACCACAGGTAACAACAAAACAATCAAGGTGTCTCAGAAATGACGCGTCTCCAAAAGGGCTGGAAACTCGTGTGACTCAGATGACCCTTCTCTACCTGCAGAGATTGTTTTCTGAAACACAAAGCTTTGGGTGTAGGTTCCTGAGTACAAGTGCCTACAGGTCACGCTAAATCAGGTACCTACAGACACAACTCATGTATTCTCTTCAAATCTAACTAACCTGGAAACTAAAGGTACCAGAACCCGGTACTAACTACAGTTAAAACAACAGACCTGACAGACACCAAGTGCCATCAAATATTAACCGCATCATTGAATAACCTTCGCCTGAATGACTAGGGTTGTATTAAATGTGATGTAGTCAGTACAGAAGTGAATTATTCAAATGTAAAGAAGCAGGTCCACTAAAAAGACTAGGCAAAAACATGTAATCCGTTTTGTATGCTGTTTAAGAGGAGGGTGCTGAAATGAAGAGAATCTGGCCTTAGCTAAATCAATAAGGTGATCTGATCCTGGGAACGAGCCTGTGACTTCAGGCTATGCTGCGTGAGACTCTGAAAGTCGTCATGACGACACAGAGAGCGGTCAGGCTCGACACTCCAAACCTGCTTAGAAGACGTTCTAGGACACCTGGAAGTTCAGACTGCCCTGATCTTTTGTTGTCTATTACATCTGACAACATCCATGACAGAGATGGAAGGGAATATGGGGATAGATGTTTTAGTCTGAAGACTACAAGGGCCTCACCATGTCTGCTAGCTGGATAACAGCAGGGCTAGCTGGCTTACAGTAGGGCTAGCTGGCTTACAGCTAGGGCTAGCTGGCTTACAGCAGGGCTAGCTGGATAACAGCAGGGCTAGCTGGCTAAGAGCATGGCTAGCTGGCTAAGAGCATGGCTAGCTGGCAGGGCACCAGTTAGGAAGTCAGGTTGGGCTAGCAGTCTTTCCCCTAGGTTTACAGCTTTGGGGGGGGGGGGGGGGGGGCAGTAGAGACAGAAATGACACGCCGTCGTGTAAATAAGATAAATAACATAAGGCCATTTAGTTTGTTTAATAAAAGAGCAAACTATAGACCTGTTTTATAGGAAAGGTCATTTTTTTAACTTAATTACTTATTTTGTGATCGGGCGCTATATACCGTATTTCTTCGAATAAACGCCACGGCGTTTATTCGAGGGCGGCGTTTAATTAGTACGGGTGATCTCGTGAATTGTAGCTGCAGTGCAGCCATAGACAACTTCGTTGCTGGCATTGTGACAAATGAATCATGCTGCTAAAAACGCAGGTTTCATTTACTAACGCTGACCTCCTTGTCTATTCTTTGTCTATGAGTGCAGCAACTCCCTTTCTCATTGGCTATCAATTAGATGTGCGTTGGTAGTACAACTGTCTCAAATACGTGTTCTACATTGTGTAGAAATCTGAAGCAGCATGCCTAAATGTTCATACACGTTAGCTTTCAAACAGAAAGTTATGTACATGTGTAATAAATACTGGGGTTGAATGTAACCAATTAAATAACCGTTTTTAGATTTGTTCTGTGCTGCGTTTATTCGAGGGCGGCGTTTATTACACAATGTTCATTTTTGGTGCAGCGTTTATTCGAGGGCGGCGTTTATTCGAAGAAATACGGTATATTATTTATTTATTTATTATTATTAACTTGACCTTCCAGGGGGGGCGGGGGGTGCCGTTGGGGGGGCGTGGTGCCCCCCTAATATAATGGCTGAATAAAAGGCCAATCAGTGACAAGCGCATGACAGAATGAGCATGATTATCTGAGGGTTCAGATGGAGAGCAGAACAACTTGGACTGTTTAACAAAGACTGGCCCAGCAGACTGGCTCCACCTGGAGGAACCCTGGCGTAGCCCTAACCCTAACCACCTGGAGGAACCCTGGCGTAGCCCTAACCCTAACCACCTAGAGCAGGGGTGGGCAATTAATTTTCCCAAAGGGCCACATAAGAAATTGTGACTGTTGTGGCAAGCCGAACCAATAGGTTGAACTTAATTCTGTGCCCTAACTCTAACCACCTGGAGGAACCCTGGCATAGCCCTAACTCTAACCACCTGGAGGAACCCTGGCGTAGCCCTAACTCTAACCACCTGGAGGAACCCTGGCGTAGCCCTAACTCTAACCACCTGGAGGAACCCTGGAGGAACCCTGGCGTAGCCCTAACTCTAACCACCTGGAGGAACCCTGGCGTAGCCCTAACTCTAACCACCTGGAGGAACCCTGGCATAGCCCTAACTCTAACCACCTGGAGGAACCCTGGCGTAGCCCTAACTCTAACCACCTGGAGGAACCCTGGCATAGCCCTAACTCTAACCACCTGGAGGAACCCTGGCGTAGCCCTAACTCTAACCACCTGGAGGAACCCTGGCGTAGCCCTAACTCTAACCACCTGGAGGAACCCTGGCGTAGCCCTAACTCTAACCACCTGGAGGAACCCTGTGTGTGCATGCGGAGGTGATATTAAAAACACGCAATCGTTTAAAAAAAAATAATTATTTCTCTGGCAATTATATGGTTAAATCCATCTGATCACGTGAAAGGACTCATCTAGCCCACACACACAGCTCGCTGACATGCTCTTAGTCATACACAAGCAGCAGAATGAAGCCCTGAGAAACCCAGTTTAAACCCCTGCACATCTCATCCCAAACTGGGCCATCTCTTCTCTCCTGCTCTCCTCCTTCACTTAAAGTATTTCCCTTCAAAAGCTCTGGCACCCTATGCTAGAGGCTGGCCAGAGAACTTGCACTGAGGGCCCAGGAGAGAGGCAGAGAAGCACAGTCAGAGAGAGACAAACACAGAGACAATGAGGGGTCAGGGCTGAGAAGGATGACTACTGAGAGACAAAACCAGCAGAACAAACATCGAAGAGTGAAACATCCGAAAATAAATATTTGTGACAGAGAAATCAAATGCCACAGGTTCAAACCCTAATGCACCACTGTCCCTCTTAGAACCACCTGGAACTGAACAGCTGTTACAGTACACACTCTCTAGAGCACCAGTAACTATACAGCTGTTACAACGCCGTTGTAACATCGGCCATCATCGGCATGGCGCCAATGATGGTTGCCTCGGTCGGCACCTTCCGGCCAAAGTAAATTCCTTGTCTGTGCAAACTTTCATGGCGAATAAAAACCCATTCTGATTCTGAACACACACACTCTTTCTAGACCACCGGTAACTGTACAGCTGCTACACTACATTCTCTCTCTCTCTCTCTCTAGACTCTTACCTGCAGGAAGAACGTATGCCCATGGCAGCTGGTAGAGACAGGAGAGGACAGGTCCAGGGAAAGGAGAGGGGAGGGGTCCAGGTGAGAGCAAGTCACCCTCTCCCCACACACACCAGACACAGGAGGAGAAGAAGAGAAAAGTGTTGAAGAGAAGAAAAGCAAAAAACAGTAGAGGAGGAACACAGGGAGGGGAGAGAAGAGGGGGTGACAGGGAAAGGGAGGAAGAGGAGAGCAGTGCAGAGAAGAAGGATGGATGTGGCGGCAGATCTGCCTCGATGAAGGTGCTGAGGAGGCGCTAGACATCGCTGCTTTCTAGACCCCCCTCCCCCACACTCCCTCCCTCTCCTCTCCCCATCTCCCTCCCTTTCTCTCTCCCTCCCACTCTGCATCTCTCTCTCTCTCACTCTGCATCTGTTTCTCTCTCCCTCCTACTCTCTGCATCTCTCTCCCTCTCATTCCTGCTCAACCATTCTCTCTCTGACCGACAACTCTCCTTGACTGTCGTCACCACCCTGGCCCCTCCTGCTCCATGGCCGGCTTCGCTCTGATTGGCCGGTGCAGCTCAGCACTGCATTGCAGGTGAAGGAAGCTGCTTCCTTCTCTTCAGACCAAAACAACCCCAGCCCCCTCCATCTCTCCCTCCCCCTCCATCCTCTCTCTCTCCCTCCTCCATCCTCTCTCCCCCTCCTCCTCTCTCCCTCCCTCCATCCTCCCTCCCCCTCCATCCTCTTTCTCTCTCCCCCTCCATCCTCCCTCACCTTCCTCCTCCTGTCTCCGTCCCCCTCCATCCTCTCTCTCACCCTCCTCCTACTCTCCCTCCCCGTCCATCCTCTCTCTCCCCCCCTCCATCCTCTCTCCCCCCCTCCATCCTCTCTCACCCTCCTCCTCCTCTCTCCCTCCCTCCATCCTCTCTCTCACCCTCCTCCTCTCTCTCTCCCCCTCCACCCTCTCTCTCCCCTCCTCCTCCATCATTATCATTATGTTGCTATGACTACAAGGGGAAAATGCTGGCCAGTGCTGATAGGTGCTTAAATGACGGGGGACAGATTTTTCACAAAAAACGACATAACATACGTTGTGTGTTGTGTTAGTGCGTCATGTCTAATGTCTTTCAGGTAATGATAATCAATGAAAACATCACTAACATTCCCTACAGTGGTCCAACATGAGTCCTACCGTGTTCCAGCATTACTCCTACCGTGTTCCAACATTACTCCTACCGTGTTCCAACATTACTCCTACTGTGTTCCAGCATTACTCCTACCGTGTTCCAGCATTACTCCTACCGTGTTCCAGCATTACTCCTACCGTGTTCCAACATGAGTCCTACCGTGTTCCAGCATTACTCCTACCGTGTTCCAACATTACTCCTACCGTGTTCCAGCATTACTCCTACCGTGTTCCAGCATTACTCCTACCGTGTTCCAGCATTACTCCTACCGTGTTCCAACATTACTCCTACCGTGTTCCAGCATTACTCCTACTGTGTTCAAACATTACTCCTACCGTGTTCCAGCATTACTCCTACCGTGTTCCAACATTACTCCTACCGTGTTCCAGCATTACTCCTACTGTGTTCCAACATGAGTCCTACCGTGTTCCAAAATTACTCCTACTGTGTTCCAGCATTACTCCTACTGTGTTCCAGCATTACTCCTACTGTGTTCAAACATGAGTCCTACTGGGGTCCTGTCCAACTGACAAATACAGAGAGGCACACAAAGTAGGACACAGGATACAATAACTGTTCACTGCTGCTAAAGAAGACTGCAGTGATCTTGGGACAATTCCCCCCACCCTGCCTATGTCCTGAAACCGTGCTCTGCTCCCTCTCCGAGCGCCAGCTCTCTGAAGACACACACACACACACACAGCATGGCTTATATAATGAGCTATGTCTGCAGCTAGGCAGGAGGGGAGGAGAGTTAGACAGCAAATAGTCAGGTTTTGGAGGAAGTCTGTGACACAGCCACCTTCATCAGCTCTGAGTCCTGCACTAGCACTCAAACAACAACCTGACAATGACCTGGAAACAACTGTTGCAAACTGGCTGGACAGGTAGAGACAAAGACACATTCAGAGGAGAGAGACAGAGAAAGACAGAAAGAGAGAGACAGCAAGACAGAGAGAAAGAGAGACAGAGAGAGAAAGCGAGACAGAAAGACAGAGGAGAGACAGAGAGGAGAGAGGGACAGAGAGGAGAGACACAGAGAGGAGAGAGAGAGACAGAGGAGAGAGAGAGACAGAGGAGAGAGAGAGACAGAGGAGAGAGAGAGACAGAGGAGAGAGAGAGACAGAGAGGAGAGACACAGAGAGGAGAGACAGAGAGAGCGAGAAAGCGAGACAGATAGGAGAGAGAGACAGAGAGGAGAGAGAGACAGAGAGGAGAGAGACAGAGGAGAGAGAGAGACAGAGAGGAGAGAGAGACAGAGAGGAGAGACACAGAGAGGAGAGACAGAGAGAGACCAAGAGAGAAGGGGGGGGGGGGTGTTGAGCCAGAGGAACAAGTGTTTACTAAGTGAGAACTGACCAACATAAGAGCCACCAGGGGCACCCCTTCACATTCACACCATCAGCCACACACACTCGTTCTCTCTCTCACACAGGCTCTGTACACTGTCTTTAACACAAATCCAATTTCCAAATGCACCCCCCCCCCCCGCCCTCCACACACACACACAGAGTCCAGAGTGCCACTCACTTGCCCCTCAGGCCGCTGGCAAGCTTCACCACCGCCGTGTTGAGAGAGAAGATCCAGTCCAGGAGCCACATGGCCTGGAGAGGCTAAGCTATGCTACAGGGGAGAGGCTAAGCTATGCTACAGGGGAGATGCTAAGCTATGCTAGTCTACAGGGGAGGGCGGCAATGGCAGCACAGGAAAAGTGTCCTGCTCTGGGGTTCCAGTCTCCTCTCTGCTCCCTTGCCTTATTCCTGCTGATCAGGCTGCTCACAGCAAGGCTAATGCTACTGAACAACTAAGGCTGGAGTGGGAGGGAAGGAACGTGAGGAGGAAGAGAGAGAGGGGAGAGAGAGCGAGCGATTGAGACAGAGAGAGAAAGGGGTAGAATGTGAGAGGGTGGGTTGGGGGACAGAGAAAGAGCGATTAAGATAGGAACAGAGGGAGGAAGGTAGGGAAGCTGGGAAACAGAGAAAGAACAAATGAAGGCAGAGTGATGAAGGGAGAGTGTGAGGGATGCTGACAGAGATAGAGACACATACATACTCTGGTAAACATTCATTTCACAAGATTGTTTTAAAACGAACGACTAGCACTTCCATTCTTTAGTTACTAGCAAATGTTATGATATTTAGGCTACTAGTAATTAGGGGTGTCACGATACCAAAAATTCAGTAGTCGGTGCCAATACCAGTAAAATGACACAATTCTTGATGCCGATTTCGATACCACGGTAAAAAAAAAAAAGAAGTCAAAATGTCATAACAACAATACATAAAAACGTGCAATATAGCATAGAACAACATAATTAAGTGCAATTAATTCTCATAGCGCAACAACTAGTGTCCCCCGACCCCTTCCAGACATCTTTGCAAAAGGTACTGTGCAAAGACAACAGTGCAAAACAAAACAGTGGATATAGCAGTGCAGACATTCAGCTAACAAGATGAACATGGGGATTTTTTCACACCTTTTTTTGTCAAGTAAGTACAGTGTACAGTAAGTACAGGGACATTCCCCCCGAAGCAAGTAGGGTGAAGTGCCTTGCCCAAGGACACAACATCATTTGGCACGGCTGGGAATCGAACTGGCAACCTTCAGATTACTAGCCCGACTCCCTCACCGCTCAGCCATCTGACTCCTCATACGCAAAGTACTTCCATACACGACTCTTTGTGCCTTTTTTATCAACAAGTCCAGGTGGGGCGATCGCTGCAGCCGCAGTTGCCATCTTCCACATGTTTTTCATCAGGTAGAGGCGAAGTCCCTCCCCTTCGGGTGGGCTTACTTCTGAATGTAAGTACTGGAACACTCTGAAGCGTATACTGCCACCATCAGTTCCGGAAGAGGCGCAGCACCGATGCTGCTAACACTAATTAAAGAGCCTGTCTGGAGGCATGCAGTGTTAGCCCTAACCCTAACCCTATTATCCCTAACCCTGTAAGCCCTAACCGGCATCATCGCTAACGGTGCCTACGGTGCTTCAAAAAATGGGCATTGTTGGTATTTTGTCATTTTAGAACCGGAAGGTGTCAGTAGTATCGGTTCTCGTGACATCCCTACTAGTAATCCATTTAATTTCCACTTGCACTTACTCATTAGTTAAAAGTCAAGCAAAAATATCCCCAACTAAATAGGTTGAGTTAACATACTAACATATAAAATGTGATGTTAAATATTGATGAGGACCACACTATGCTACATTTACATTTACTATCTATATTTACAAGTGCTACTGAAAGAAGACAGAATAGCAGACAATGGCTGAACAAATTAGCTGTAAATGCAAAACATTGAAAACTATCATCCAGACAGACTCACCAGGACCATCAGAACTCACGATGACACAGCCTTGTGTCCTAGACCAGCACACAGACCTCAGCACACAGACCTCAGCACACAGACCTCAGCACACAGACCTCAGCACACAGACCTCAGCACACAGACCTCAGCACACAGACCTCAGCACACAGACCTCAGCACACAGACCTCAGCACACAGACCTTAGCACACAGACCTTAGCACACAGACCTCAGCACACATACCTGTCCACTGGACCAGCACACAGACCTCAGGACACAGCCTTGTCCACTGGACTAGCACACAGACCTCAGGACACAGCCTTGTCCTCTGGACCAGCACACAGACCTCAGGACACAGCCTTGTCCCCTGGACCAGCACACAGACCTCAGGACACAGCCTTGTCCACTGGACCAGCACACAGACCTCAGGACACAGCCTTGTCCCCTGGACCAGCACACAGACCTCAGGACACAGCCTTGTCCCCTGGACCCGTCTGCTCTACACCCTCTGTGAGTCAGCTGAGGATCTTAGTGTCTAACCAGGCACACTCTGACCAGAGGAACACATACAGACTTCTGAGTGAGTGTGAGTGTGTGTGAGAGTATGTGTGTGTGAGAGTATGTGTGTGTGTGTGAGAGTATGCGTGTGTGTGTGAGAGTATGCGTGTGTGTGAGAGTATGCATGTGTGTGTGTGAGAGAGAGTGTGACGGAGTGTGTGTGTGTGGTGGGGTTATCATCTGTCTCTTTATGTAACAGAGTTAACCAAGGACAGGGGCTCAGCCGTCAGAACACCCAGGGTGAACACACACACATACCAAAAACCTGGCATCAGTCTTTCAATCTAACTCTGATGAGGGTCCAGGGAAATGTTTCTGAATCTGTAGATTCATGGGAAGCCTCATGAGCTGACATCAACATGCCTGACTGGAACCAGACTAATAGACAGACATGCATGTTTATGGTGGTTACAGTCTGAAGATTAACATCTACGACTAAATTGATATTAGTCACTCTGTTACACACCTTTTTCCCGGTTTTTTCGTCTTTGTCCTCTTCTTTCTCGCTTGAGCAGCAAGTACTGAATTGAAAAATGTTAAATACGTAGTTAGGTAACGTTTCTTACACAGCAAATAGCCTACTCAAACATTAAATAATTTTCTCCGTAAACCGTATAGCGCTCTGCCATAATGGCTGTACAATAACTCACTAGCTAGCTATGTTCACCTGCTTGTTGAATTTGCTAGCCAAACGCGTTGGGCTAACTAGCTTGAATGAATGACTTTAGTAGCACTGGGAAAACACGATTATGTGCAACATTTGAAACTAAAGAGTTAGACTATCCATGATCCGTGTTATCTATAAGTGTGCAATTCAACATTAAACATGGGGTGTAACGTGCTGACAGTGTCAGGATTTCAGCTCATCTTTCTGATTAACTACCAACCAACTCAGTTGGCAACTGGTTTAAAGTTTACGCGGGGCTCGTGACTCCATGCTGTCTGCTCTAGCCTAGGCTATGCTAGCTAGCGACATCTGCTCAGCTGAACTACCAGCAGGCTGGACAGCATACAGTGGACATTGTAGCTAGCCACCAGGCTGGACACGGAGCATTAACAGTGGACATTGTAACTAGCCAGCAGGCTGGACATGGAGCGTTAACAGTGGACATTGTAGCTAGCCAGCAGGCTGGACATGGAGCATTAACAGTGGATATGGAGCTAGCTAGTAGCAGGCTAACGCGTGGTTCGCTTTTGTTCAGTGTCACTATGCAAGGCCATGACTATTTATTTTGGGATATCCAGTTTTCGTATATAACTTCACATAGGTTGTGGTCACATTTTGGACGATTTCGCAGTTTTCCTCAAACAAACAAATTACCTTTTCTTTCCATGTTGTTAGCGGGCTGGGAAATTCAAGTGGCAGGGATATGAGCGGCTTGCCTTGGCGTGCTACTGCGCAGGCGTCCGCAGCTCGGAACTTCCACCAACAAAACTCAGTACAAGACACGCCCACTTGTTGTCTGTCAATTTAGATTAAAACCGGGTTGAATGTGTCCCGGGTTAAATTACCCTGAAAAAGAGGACTCTGAATGCAAATATCAGTGCGTCCACTGTATCAGTTTATTTTTCTTTTAACTTTTAAACTCTAAAATACGAATAAGAAGCCCCGTCCCCCGTCGTCTCCAAGTAGTAACAGAAACAAGAACAGGAACAATATACGGTAACAGGTTTACTTTATTTGTAAAATCAAGATGGGGTGACATATAGAAGCTTTATTTGTCATTTACATTTAGTCCATTTAGCATATGCTCTTATCCAGAGCGACTTACAGTAAGTACAGAGACATTCCCCCGAGGCAAGTAGGGTGAAGTGGCCTACCATCTGTCTGTGTTGGCTATACAATTAAGACATTTCTTGTTGCTTTGACACAAAATGCGTAGTGTAAACACAAATTTAAAATGCTTGAACTTCTTTTACACACAAGGTCAACCAAGACCAAAACAATCCATTTTTACTGCCCTATTTAACAATGCTTTCACACTGTATGTCAGAACAGATAACATAATGTTCAAAACCTAACTTATTGGCTAAAGTCAAAGTGAACAGCTGTTCATATTGTGAATTGAAACACAAATATATCCCCTGTATTTTATTCCATTGCTACTGAGAAGAAGCTGGTTGAAGTTATGCAAATACTGTACATCACAGCTGATTCCCAACTAGGAAACACTCAGGTGTTGAGGTTCTTTCAATCGCATGACCATATGGTACAGACAGTAAAGAGGACCTCTTTGGGCTGATCTTGTGTGGAAAAAGAACAATATAGAGCAACACAAAGAAAGTAAGAATACAGTAATGCCTGCACGAGGGAGAGGAAGACAAGTACCAGGACAAGGGAGAGGAGTGGGACAAGGGAGAGGGAGAGGAGTTAGAATGTGTGGTGGTGCTCAGAGAAGGGCCAGAGCTAGGGTAATACTGTAAATGGCTATGGTTATATTGCATATTTCTTGCAGTAATGTCCTGTTGCAAATTAAGCCTTTACTGCAGCAATTATGTTTCTGTCTTTCAATACAGTACATTATATAAAGCTATACTCTGAGATGGGTCATACATTTTTTGTTCTGAATTTCTGCAGCAAAAGAAACATGCATGCATTTACTAAACCCAACAAAACAAAAATGTAGAGAGGCTTCAAAAGAAACTGCATTGCAAACACAATCTATAATCCATATACTGTGAGACCTGACACATAAAAGAATGCAGTTTCTGTAATTCCATCTGATGTTAGTGTTTTTTATGACATTGTGCTATGATTGAGTAAATGGTCCTGTGGAAAGAGAACGTGTGTTAGTGTTTTGGTAGACATGGTGTAATGTTTAGTGTATTTTTGTGTTATGACAATTGTGTTTGAGTTTAGTTTACATTGTGTGATTTTGAGCAACTGTTTTGCCAATTGTGTGTCGTAGGTGTGTTGGCGCATTAAGAGTTTAGGAAACTTGTTAGAAGTATTGAAAAAATGGTCATAGCGATTGTAAAAAACGGTAACATACCGGACACCTATTAAGCCTGTTGTTTTGTGTGCTATTGTGTAGTTGAATAACTTGCCATTCCAGATTAAATGTCTGTTCTTGGTCTTGGATTTTGTGAAATACATTTCTAAATAAATGTGACTTATAGTCAGGGGCGGTTCTACACGGGGGCCTACAGGGGCCAGTGCCCCTGTAAAAATGCATAATATATATATTTTTTTTTACACGTCTTTCTTCTTCTAGTCGTCATCATGAAACGAGGAAGGGACATTGCAGCCTTTTTTGCCCCAGTAAATAAAAAAGTTAGAGAAACATATCAAAGTATTGAGAGAGCTGAGGAGCTGGAAGAGGGAGAGCCAGAGCCGTTTGTATGATTTTAATGTAAAGCAAAATTAAAGTATTTAATGTTTAAATAACATTTGTTTCCGTTTTTTAATGTGCCCCTCTGATTAAACACTGGCCCCCCCCTTGGCCCCCCCAGTAAAATTGGTCTAGAACCGCCACTGCTTATAGGCCAGTGCGACTTATATGTTTTTATCCTCTAAAATTTCTGATAAATTTTGAGCTACTCTGATAGGACATGTTTTTGTTGACGGTTGAATATGTAATTTGTTTTGAGATAAAAAATGTACTTCTCCCTGAGAACTATATGTTTTGAACAATGTGTTTTCTATTTTTTGGTGTATTGTTTACTGACTGCTTGATAGTGTATATCATTTTGATCACTTTGTTTATGATTTGAGCAGGTAAATCTGTTTTGAGGCGAAAGTTTGATTTTGCAAGAAGAGTCAGAGATTTTGTAAATAGTGCTTGAAGATGAGGTTTTGTGTTTAATGTTTTAAGCAAGGTTTCATAAATTGTGTTCTAGAAATTGAGAAAAACTAACAAAGACATTCGCAATTAAATGAAACTAAGCCAGGAAAATAGGGAAATTCGCTTTTACAACCGATATTCAGCTGCTGGCTAGAGAACAGAACGACAATATGAAGTGGATATACTTTCATATATATATAGATCAATGAATTGTTACATAAATGTATGTGTTTACTGATGTCAAAACTGCCAGCACATTGCAAATGTTCAAGCGCTGTATGGTGAATTAGGTCTACAATTATGACAACTAGCTCAACCATTGTGCATGCAATTACTTCTGTTATGAGCTAAATGTTTAGGTGTTTGTGCTGGTAAGACAACAGAGAACCAATACAGTATATTTTGATCAACATAACATAAGCAATTCATAACGTAGGAAACAGCAGACAAATGAAGTCTACATAATCATGTGCATTGATTGTAGGCTACCACAGCATTGTCAAAGACTAGAATAGATGTGGAGGTTGAACAATTACTTTAGAGATAAAAGAGAATTTAAATTGTGATCGGAGAAATATAGGTACCAAAAACACTGACAAGACAATAGACAGTTTCTGGAAAATAACTGCCTTTATTTTGTACCAGTGGTTTTACAGGCAACTTTACCTGCCCTCTTGGTTCAGAATGTGGTGAATCATTTAAGTACACATAGTAAAGAAACGTCTGATCATGTAAGTGATAAAAGCATCTCAACCAAGTAACAACAAACACAGAAAAACAACAAAAGGTCAAATGGGATGAGACCTGTCTGATGGACAGGATTATAAATATAATTCTGTAAACTAGCTACCTTAATCCATTGTAGTCAGCATTCCCCTCCAGTATCCTGTAAACGTGTTTACACACAGTCAACCAAGCGACACCTTCTCACAGACACAAAGACATGGCCGCCCTGAATACATTTTGGTTCACAAAACCTGTATTCTATTCCATATACAAAAGTCCTACAATTATATTATAAAAAGCAAAAAATGATATAATAAAGAACCTTGTTTAATGTACATAACAGAAAAGTATTCTGGATATAGATGTGTTCGAACACAGCATAAATAATAGAAGAGCATTTAAACAAACTGAAGCTAGGGTAATGCAGCCTTCTGACAGCTAAGGAGACGCCTTCGTCTTCAATCCTAACAGGAGAAGACAACCCCCCTCTTAAATACAAATATTTAATATTAGACATCTATAAAAAAAAATGCAACAAAAATGAAAATACTCATCAAAAAATAAGATTGAAATTACATTATAAGATATGACTGCACTCCAGTGTTCCCTCTATTGCAGGTGATGGTGTCACGTAAACACCATCTTACGGTCTTAACAAAACTGGACACAATTTTGCACTTGAAAGAAAACCCACACTGATTGCATGTTTGAGATTGTTGCAGAAACCATTTCACATGACCCTCATGTCTATGCTAACTCACATCGGAAAGTCTTACAAAGGAGTGAAAGCATGGATTTAAGGAATGGGTCAAATAAGTGAATACACAACCTGGCAAAATGTACATTCTCCATCTTCGGATTTATTGATCCTCTTAGACTAGTCAGACTTATACACTTATTCACTGATTTGGATTAGTTGGATTCTGGAACCATCCTGCAAGTCTTTGTGTCACTAAGGGGTGACATTCAAAACTGTGTGCTGGGGGAGGGTATATAAAGTATATTATTCTGTTTAGAAATGGCCATTATAATTGGTGCACATGATCATTCCTTTTGTGAACACAGCCGTATATATATTATATACTGTATATTTAAATATTCTAGACAATGGCAATAAAGAAAACACTGCTCGGTTCTACTGAGCAAGCCTAGGTTAGGTAAGAAAAGAGCGGAGGGTATTTCAACGAATGTTCTTTCAAAAGGAGGTCAACTCGCAAGAAAGATCCAAACTAGAAAATAAATCATAAATAACTGTTCCAAGCAGGGAGCATGGATATTTGAGATCTTCTGAGGGTTTAATAAAACAAGATTGGAGTACCGTTATTTACTAAGGTACTTTGTGTAGAACGTTGTGCTATCTTAGAAAGTGAAAAACATCACACATCAGACGACAAAGTAGATCAAACGAATGTCCAGGCTCCCAACAGAGCAGAAAGATGGCGTGGTCGCTTCCACCCTGAAATGAACACCAACAGGCACTTGAATGTCATGGTTTCTCTGGTTTGGTTTGTCTTGTTTGTGGAGAAGTCCAGTGAGTTGATTGATCGCCTCACGCAGCTTTAAGCAGGAGGGGCGTGTCTAGAGGTGGCCCCTCCCACTCAAGACTCCATCTCGTCCGTGTCATACACCTGCGGCTCGAAGCTGATCACTTCCTCGTAGGTCAACCCTGACAGAGGGAGAGAGGTCAGCATCATAAACAAGCCTCTGGAGTTCTGTCTTCCTACATCCCTCTCTTCCCAACCTTCCCGTCACTTACTTTTCCACTCCTCTATCTCCAGCTCACGGCTCTCAAAGCTCTGGTCGTAGGGCTCGGCTTCGGGCTCGTCATCCGGGTCGTGGTACTGGGAGAAGTAGGGATGGGCCAGAGCTTCGGCCGCTGTGATCCGCTTGTCAGTGTCCAGAACCAGCATCTTCTCCAGCAGGTCCACCGCTGGGGTGGGCGGTTGAAACAGAAAGAATGGAGAGAGAGAGAGGAAAGGAAAGGACAAAAGACAATTAATGACAGTAATGAGGAGGGGGAGCCAGAGAGCTGCTTAAACATAATCAGACTTATTGATTACCTAGTGGTTAAACATGATCAGACTCTTATTGATTACCTAGTGGGTTGGCACCAATGAACACATCAGCGAAGTTTCTCTTGGGCATTTGTGGAAGGGAGTTAATGTAGTTTCTGGCCTGTTAAAAAGAGATTGCGGTTGCAGAATGTAATATTACTACTGTAAGAACACAACTAACATTTATAACATTGCTCTTGTATGAACATAAACTAACATTGATTATTATTATGTTGCTCCTGTATGTTGCAATATGTTTTATGTCTGTTCGTCTTTTCCTATGATAAAAAACAGTCTGCCATCTTGAGGGGGGCAGGAAGGGTGTTTTGGTTGGCAGGGGGAAAGGAAGGGTGTTCTGGTTGGCAGGTGTGTCTGCAGCCGGGGCAGCTGGGAAGGAGGAGGCTCACCTCGTGGCTGGGCATCCTGCTGATGAGGGAGGCCGGAGGCGTGCCGGTCAGACGCATGATCTGCTGCAGCTGGTTTATATCTTAGCTTCCGGGTCAAGGGAGGTCATAACATTGAGGTCAAAGTGTCTCTAAACAGCAGCACAGAGCAGGAGGAGGAGGAGCAGGGATCTATTTGCTATGTGCGTCTATTTATGTGTTGCAGTTTGTTTACAACTGGTATGCGTTTGATTTCCGTATCATGTTGGTTCATGTTTGGTCTGTGCCTGTGCTCCTGTACCAAGTTTGTTTATGTCTGGGGTGTGTGTGTGTGAGGCAGAAAGAGGGAAGACCAACAGTAAGCAGAGAAGGAAGCTGCAGGAGGCTTTATGAGTCAGAGACCACAGGGTACCATTGACCCCCACATTCACACACTCACACTCTCTCACCCTCACTCTACCACTCTACCACTCTCTCAATCTCTCACTCACAAAAAAGTATGCCTGGAGTTTTAGTGGAGGAAGTGATACATGAGCTCCAGTAGTCTCTGCAGAGCGCGTGCTAACTGCAGAGCTAACAGCAGAGCTAACAGCAGAGAGCTAACAGCAGAGAGCTAACAGCAGAGAGCTAACAGCAGTGCTAACAGCAGAGAGCTAACTGCAGAGCTAACAGCAGAGCTAACAGCAGTGCTAACAGCAGAGCTAACAGCAGAGCTAACAGCAGAGTGCTAACAGCAGTGCTAACAGCAGAGCTAACAGCAGTGCCAACAGCAGTGCCAACAGGAGTGCCAACAGCAGTGCCAACAGCAGTGCCAACAGCAGAGCCAACAGCAGTGCCAGGCTCAGAGCCACTCTCCCAGGATGGGAGCTGTGTGTTACCAGAGTAACTCCTGCTTTGTCGTGGCAGGATGAATAAAGGATACGGTCGGTGCCGGGGAAGAGAGTCCGTCCTGTAAGCAGCTCTGGCATGATGCAGCCCACTGACCAGATATCCACTTCACACACACACACACACACAGGTTTAATCCTCTCTATAACCACTAGTCAGTTTAGAGTGTCTGCACTTCTGTGTAATACTGGAGGACATCATGCAAGATGTCTTCTCCCATGTGTAAAGTTATCATGTTGTGTTGTGTGTGTGTGTTACCAATCTGTTAGGTAACACACACGTGTGTGTTACCTATCATTATGTGTTGTGTGTACGTGTGTCTGTTACCTATCATGTTGTGTTGTGTGTGTGTATGAGTTACCTGTCACGTTGTGTATGTGTGTGTTACCTGTCATGTTGTAGTGCATCCAGTTGAGCATGATCTCCGGGGCGCGGTACCACCGTGTCGCTACATAACCCGTCATCTCGTCATCTGTGTGTCGCGCCAAACCAAAGTCCAGGATCTGGGAGAGTATGGTGTGTGTGTACGGTAATGCATGCAAGCGTGTAGGAGGAAGAAAAGATAAGCTCCTCTGGGCTATTCAGCATGTGTAGGTGGCCCATACAGCCCGTGTTTAAATATAATAAAACTAAACACATAACCCTACAGTCATGTCTTTCGAGTTTTTATTAGTTTATGTAAGCTTTATTTAATCAGGCGCCTGTGGTGGGTCATTTAAATATCCTTTCATTTCAGACTCCTCACAAACACACAGTTTTTTAAATGTAATCTTAATTACTGGAGTGAGAAAAAAATAGATGTCATATTGTCCTCACCTTGAGTTCGCAGTCCTCGTTCACAGCCAGGTTACTTGGCTTGAGGTCCTGCGAGGAGACAGACGCGTCAGGAGCAGACACAGTACTTACAATTTTATTTTATTGTATATTTTATTTAATTCTAATTCCACTTAGTACTGCTAGTTTATGTACCCTTAGTATAGATAGTCCACATATTACAATTTTAGGTCCCTATATGTTTATTGTATGCACAAAACAAAGCAAATTCCTTGTCTGTGCAAACTTTCATGGCGAATAAATCCCATTCTGATTCTGTACTGCGCGTCAGGAGCGGACACAGTACACTGTGTCAGGAGCGGACACAGTACACTGTGTCAGGAGCGGACACAGTACCCAGCGTCAGGAGCGGACACAGTACCCTGCGTCAGGAGCGGACACAGTACCCTGCGTCAGGAGCGGACACAGTACCCTGTGTCAGGAGCGGACACAGTACCCTGTGTCAGGAGCGGACACAGTACCCTGTGTCAGGAGCGGACACAGTACCCTGCGTCAGGAGCAGACACAGTACCCTGTGTCAGGAGCAGACACAGTACCCTGCGTCAGGAGCAGACACAGTACCCTGTGTCAGGAGCAGGACACAGTACCCTGCGTCAGGAGCAGGACACAGTACCCTGTGTCAGGAGCGGACACAGTACCCTGCGTCAGGAGCAGACACAGTACCCTGTGTCAGGAGCAGACACAGTGCTGCACGGCCCTCTGACATCTTTCTGACATCTGATAATGCAGCATGCGACAGCTCACACATAAACCAACTGAAGGGTTAGGGTTAGAAGGGATACATGGTCAAATGTGATATATACTGACATGTTAGACACTAATGTACAGCCGACCTTACCCTGTGTATGATATCTGCCGAGTGAATGTACTGCAAAACAAAAACACAATTTGTAAGTGCATATTACCGTGATTTATTATGGTCACGGATATTTGAGAACAGGGGCCATAAATAGTTTTATCTTTAATTCAATTACTGATTACAGTGTGCATACACCTGGGAGCCAGGCTGTTACCAAAGGACACACACCTACACATGCCCATTCTGACCCCCCCCCCCCTGACCTTTAACCCCCGCAGAATCTGGTAGATGAGGAACTGGACATGGTCGTCAGTCAGCTTCTGACACTTAACGATGTTGTTGAGGTCCGCCCCCATCAGGTGGGTCACCAGGTACCTGTCAGTCAAACACAACAGGACCAATCACACCCCTCCGTGGAGACGCAGAGACACGCACGCGCTGGCAGACGTCTAGACTGGTGAGGTTTGTAGTTCTGCTTGCCAGGACCACAAAAGCAATGACATCATCTGACAAAAACATGTTGGGTAGTTTCCTGGAAAGCCCAGAGATGTCGCAGCGTTTTTCCGGAACATTCTGGCGCTTTGAGAAGCCGAGCCGAGTCTGGCTCCTGGCCCCGAGGTCAGCTGCAGGATCAAATCAGGAATCTGGTGTGTGTGTGTGTAAGCGTATATTGGCACCATCTGCAAACTGAACCAGTGATCCAGTCAGTAATGATCCAGTGATTTACCTGTACTTGACAGACCCACAGGAAAGGGTTAGGGTTATGTGGGTGTTGGTTATTAAGGCCGTGAGAAGCAGCCTTCCCTAACCAGTCCTCTGCCTCTAAGCCCCACCCACAGCATCTACAAAAAGGTCAAAGGTCATGATCGTAACCAGCTGAAGAGGGGACAGAACAGTGCTCTTGTTTGTGTAAAAGTGTTAAGGGCTTGAAGCCTCTGTACAGCAGACTTTATATGTGTGTGTTTGTGTGTGTATGTGTGTGTATGTAAGCCACATCAGGTCTCAAGGTTACTAATTGAGTGTTCAGCACACAGCAGACCCCGAGACACAGAAGAATACTTGTTACCGTGGATACGGGGTATAGTGTGACATCACTGCTCACATGACCTACACACCGGGGGGGCCAAACAGAAACAGACCCAGGGGACAGGGGAGAGAAGAGAGAGGACAGGGGAGAGAAGAGAGAGGACAGGGGAGAGAAGAGAGAGGACAGGGGAGAGAAGAGAGAGGACAGGGGAGAGAAGAGAGAGGACAGGGGAGAGAAGAGAGAGGACAGGGGAGAGAAGAGAGAGGACAGGGGAGAGAAGAGAGAGGACAGGGGAGAGAAGAGAGAGGACAGGGGAGAGAAGAGAGAGGACAGGGGAGAGAAGAGAGAGGACAGGGGAGAGAAGAGAGAGGACAGGGGAGAGAAGAGAGAGGACAGGGGAGAGAAGAGAGAGGACAGGGGAGAGAAGAGAGAGGACAGGGGAGAGAAGAGAGAGGACAGGGGAGAGAAGAGAGAGGACAGGGGAGAGAAGAGAGAGGACAGGGGAGAGAAGAGAGAGGACAGGGGAGAGAAGAGAGAGGACAGGGGAGAGAAGAGAGAGGACAGGGGAGAGAAGAGAGAGGACAGGGGAGAGAAGAGAGAGGACAGGGGAGAGAAGAGAGAGGACAGGGGAGAGAAGAGAGAGGACAGGGGAGAGAAGAGAGAGGACAGGGGAGAGAAGAGAGAGGACAGGGGAGAGGGATGGACAGAAAGAAAGAAGAGAGAAACAGAGGGAGAAAAATGGAAATGGAAGAAAGGCAGATAGAGAGAGCTACTCACACGTCATTAAACTCCTCTAGACAGGTGGCAGGGGTGAAGACATCCAGTAGACCAATCACCTGCAGAACAGAACAAAAAACACTGTTAACCCTTGAACCGTTACAGTCTTAAACCCTTACACCCTTACAGTCTAACCCTAACCCTACTCTGCATCTGTCTGGAGAGGGCTCAGGCAGATTACCAACTTCAAGCCCAGAGCCCCCCACTCCACTAACGACTCTCGCCTGGCCAACGACCTGAATGAGTTCTACTGTCGATTTGAAAGACAATTGGACTGTCCTGAACTATCCCTTCCCTTCCCTCCCCTCCTCCCCCCCCCCCCCCCCCTATCAACACAGTGATGACACTCTCCATTCAGGAGGGTGAAGTTAACAGACTTTTCAAGAGGCAGAACCCACGCAAAGCAGCTCGGCCGGACGCTGTCTCCCATGCCACCCTTAAGCCCTGTGCAGACCAGCTGTCTCCACCTACATCTTTAACACCTCCCTGTAGACATGCCATGTGCCAGCCTGTCTCAAGTCCTCCACCATCATCCCTGTGCCCAAAAAGCCAAGGCCAACGGGACATAATGACTACAGACCCGTCGCCCTGACCTCTGTGGTAATGAAGTATTTCGAGTGCCTGGTGCTGGCACACCTTAAATCCATCACAGACCCTCTACTGGACCCCCTGCAGTTTGCCTGCAGAGCCAACAGATCTGTGGACGACGCAGTTAACATGGCCCTCCACTTCACCCTACAGCACCTGGACTCCCCAGCATCCTACGCCAGGATCCTGTTTGTGGACTTAAGCTCTGCCTTCAATACCATCATCCCCGCCCTGCTTTAGGACAAGCTCTCCCAGCTGAACGTGCCTGATTCCACCTGCAGGTGGATCACAGACTTCCTGTCTGACAGGAAGCAGTGTGTTAAGCTGGGAACACAAGTCTCTGACTCCCGGTCCATCAGCACTGGATCTCCTCAGGGCTGCGTCCTTTCCCCCTCTGCTCTTCTCCCTGTACACCAACAGCTGCACCTCCAGTCATCCGTCCGTCAAACTCCTGAAGTTTGCGGACGACACCACCCTCATTGGGCTCATCTCTGGCGGGGGGGAGTCTGATTATAGGTGGGAAGCCGACAACCTGGTGACCTGGTGTAGCCAGAACAACTTAGAGCTCAATGCTCTCAAGACAGTGGAGATGGTTGTGGACTTACATTTAGTAATTTAGCAGACGCTCTTATCCAGAGCATCTTCAGGAAGAATACAGCCCCACTCACCCCCATCACCCTCCCTCACCAAAAAACCACAACAGAGGATGTACTTCCTTATGGCAGCTAAAGAAATTCAACCTGCCAAAGACAATGATGGTGCACTTCTACACATCCATCATTGAGTCCATCCTCACCTCATCCATCACCGTCTGGTACGCTGCTGCCACTGCCAAGGACAAGATCAGACTGCAGCGTATCATCTGCACTGCAGAGAAGGTGATTGGCTGCAATCTGCCTACCCTCGAGGACCTGCACACCTCGAGGTCCCTGAGGCGAGCGAGGAAGATTGTGGCTGACTCCTCCCACCCTGGACACACTCAGTTTCAGCTACTCCCCTCCGGCAGAAGGCTGCGGTCCATCAGGACCAAAACCTCACGCCACAAAAACTGTTTCTTTCCATCCACTGTTGGCCTCTTCAACAAGGCCAAGGGCTCACACTGACTTTAATTATCTTAAACACATTGCAATTTGTACTACTTTACACATTTGTATCTTTTGTACTATTTGTATTTTTATAGTGTCAATTATGGCTCCTTTACATTTTATTGTATATTTCATTTTAATTCTAAATCCCCTTAGTATTGCTTGACTATGTACCTTTAGTATAGTTAGTCCATATATTTACGTTTTTAAGATTCCTATTGGTTTAATGTATGCACCTTTAGTATGACACTCTCTGTCCCCTGTCAACCAGGCCTGCACGATCTTCTCCCTCCTGCCCGTGGCTCACGGACGTTATTCGTGAAGAACGGTCTACCGTTCGGGCAGCTGAGAGGAGATGGCGCAAGTCCAAAGACCTAAAGTCCTAAATCCTTCTCTGCTGACATAACTGGTGCTAAAACCCACTACTTCCTGAACAAAACTAACTCTGCCTCAAACCCTCACAAACTTTTCTCTACCTTCTCTACCTTCTTAACCCACGTCCCAGTCCTCCCCCCCTCCTCCCTGACAGCAGACGACTTCTCCTCCTTCTTTGAGAAAAAAGTCACCGACATTAGCAGTCAGTTCCCTGAGCCCACCTTTCCTGCCCACTCACCCTCTATGACTGACCCAACTAAATGTCTAAACTCTTTCTCTCCCCTGTCCGAGGCAGAGATCTCTGACCTCATCCTCTCTTATCACCCCACCTCCTGTCCCCTTGATCCAGTCCCCTCTCCTCTCTTCCAAACCATCTCTCCCTCCATCATAACTTTTCTTCATGTCCTTAACTCTTCTCTTACTTCCGGCACCTTCCCCTCTGCCTTCAAACAGGCCAGAGTTAGCCCTCTACTCAAAAAACCCTCACTTAACCCTACCGCCCTCCAGAACTACAGACCAGTATCACTGCTACCCTTCTTTAAAAAATTTTTGGAACTGCTGTATCTAACAAACTGTCAAACTTTCTCTCTCAGAACAACCTGCCAACCAATCGGGCTTCAAGACAGCCTCTCCTACTCTTACTCTTTCCAGACCTCCTCTCCTACTCTTTCTTCAATGCCTAATGAATCTATCTCTTTCTCTCCCTGACCCTGTCTTTCTGCTTGAGCAGCACTGTTTGAAGCCTGAAAATATTTTAAACAATTTCTGCATATATGCAGGTAACAACGCAAGTGCTAAATGACTATTTAGCTGGTTGGCTCCATGACGCTGGGTAAGTAGGACTCGTGAGACTGCTCACCAAAAGAACAAAGGGTAACCCACTTGTTTAGCAGATTAAGACATGTTCGTAGGTACCTAGCGAAAAGTAGCCTCAACTTTCCTAGACTTTTAGCTACGGTAATAATGCCGAAGGCTCGCTGATATAGCTGTCTATCTTACTAGAACGGGTATATATACGTCGTCGCTAATGTGTGCTGATGTTGTGACTGTGTGTGTGTGTGAGACGCGTGAGTGACAGAGAGACGGAGGGAGAGCAGGGAAAGGAAATGCAGCTGAACGAATACGCCACAATTAGTCTGTGTGGGAAACACTGAAGTGGGTGGAGGTGCAGTGCAGAGCAGAGCTGCCCACCGCCCCCCAGAGCTGCCCCCCCCCCCCACAAGAGCGACTGAGGTAGGTGGGTATCATAACAACAAAAAGGAGACCGCCCACACAGGGAAAAGGTCTGCAGCCATTGGTGGGCTCTGGCCAAGACTAACAGTGATTGGTTCGACAAGTGCTAACAAAAAACTAAAACCCAGGCAGTATCCTGGCAACAGTGAATTGGATAAACATAGACAGGAAAAAACAGCCAAGCACCGTCTTTGCACTGTCGCATTATTGTAGTTTTAACCGAAAAAATGTTCATGCAAAAAGTAAGCTTCAGGAGACGTCCCTACTAACTGTTAACTAACAGCAGGCTTTCTACCCTATGCCCACTCAAGGAGGTTTCTAGCACAAGATTAGAGAAGACTGCTAAAATAACACATCAAAGATAGTTGAGTGGCTACACAGAACTACCACAGGCAGCCCAGGTACCCCAGCTTGTTTTCTGCAGTGCAGCGGTATGGACGTTTACATGTCTCAACTCAACTTGCAGACCAGACATTACCGTTTGACCCACAATATTTCTCAACAGAGTTGAATCATTCAGTGGAACCTGACCCTACGTGTGCTAGGCTAGCTTAGCTGCCTTTCCCTGTCCACCTGAACCTGCTATATAGAGAAGAAAATGTTGTTTTTGTTCTTCTATCCCAGCATTGCATAACAGCTGGTCTGTTGCAACTACTGTCTTTGAAATGCTAGGCAACAAAACAGAACTGGAATATAAGCCATAGAGAGCCCAGTTGTGAGTAACAGGAGGCAAGGTGTTACTTCCAGCTATGAGTCAGCAAGAGACAGGGATAGGGAACACAGGAGGAAGGGTGTCGACTAACATGCCTCTGTTATGGAGACCTTCCAGTTCACCCCACCAGACACACACACGCACGCACAGGAACACACACACACGCACAGGAACACACCAAAACATTCACACACACACAACACATCCTACACCCCATCTACCTCTTGACCTCCGGCCTACACTGCACTAAAGAGAAACAAACATCTTCAGTTCCGGTTAGGAGAAGGCAATCAATAACATTTCATAACGCACACCCACACCCTCCTTCCCAGAGTCAGTTGCACAAACACGCTCTTGACTTCGACTGGGAGAGTTGATCTAGAGCAGAGTGCCAGAGAGAGAGAGAAAGTCAAGAAAGAAAATGCTTGGCCCTCTCGGACAGACATTTCCTGACTGACAGATCACTATCTGTATGAGTGTTGTCCTGCAAAGTGCAGAGGAGCCCTGGTGCCTGCTGGGTAGTTTTGATCTTGCTCTGCTGGGAAAACCCCTGGCCTTCCAGTTGTGCTGTATCCTCGCTGCTCAGTCAAAGCCAGGTGTGAACAGTTACACTATTCTCTCCCTGAACAGCCTGGGCTCTCTCATGCAGCGGAATGTTGTCTTCATGACCTTCAAATATGGGGTCAAGTTCATCTTTAACAGTTCCCTGTGAAATGTGTCTAATTATTCATCACTAATAAAGGGATTGATGTTACAGGAGGGCCTGATAAGAGAGGCTAGATGGAGTAGTTAGATACACAAGAGGGGGTGGGGTTAGAAGAGGGACTCACATTCTCGTGCTTCATGTGTTTCAGCAGCCTCAGCTCTCGGTAGGTCCTCTTGGCGTGGATGATGGACTGGAACGGCCGGGACAGCTTCTTCACAGCGATCTTGAGACCGGTCTTGGTGTCGTACGACGAGCTGAGGAAACAAAACCATGACGAGCAGTGAGGTACAGATACAACGAGGTGTCTCACCCCACCTAGTCCTAGTCCCACCTCACCTCACCCCTAGTCCCATCCCACCCCTAGTCCTAGTCCCACCTCACCTCACCCCTAGTCCCATCCCACCCCTATTCCTAGTCCCACCTCACCTCACCCCTAGTCCCACCTCACCCCTAGTCCCACCTCACCCCTATTCCTTGTCCCACCCCACCTCACCCCTAGTCCCACCTCACCCCTAGTCCCACCTCACCCCTAGTCCCACCTCACCCCTATTCCTTGTCCCACCCCACCTCACCCCTAGTCCCACCTCACCCCTAGTCCCACCTCACCCCTAGTCCCACCTCACCCCTATTCCTTGTCCCACCCCACCTCACCCCTAGTCCCACCTCACCCCTAGTCCCACCTCACCCCTATTCCTTGTCCCACCCCACCTCACCCCTAGTCCCACCTCACCCCTATTCCTTGTCCCACCCCACCTCACCCCTAGTCCCACCTCACCCCTAGTCCCACCTCACCCCTAGTCCCACCTCACCCCTAGTCCCTCTATTATCTCAGTGATCAAGTGTCACATCTCATACATCAGAATGTCCCTCGATCGCCTCATTTCATCCAAAATGTAACTGCATTCCCACAGTTCCGAGAGGAGCTGTGTCTGTTATTATGTACATTGTGTCTGTTATTATGTACATTCAACTCACAGGACAGTAGCGCCATTGTTTTGCGAATTAAACTAGTAACTGTATGAACCTGTTATGCAAACCTAATTACAATGACAGCTCACTTTCAACATTGTGCTGAAACCATAAGCAGACTGGGTTAGGGTTAGGGCAGGAATGTGGTGGATTAGCCTTCGTTTTTTGTATTCAAACACGACTGATGGTTGTCTGTTGTTCTCTCCCTGGTATAGCTGCTGTCTGGTATAGCTGCTGCCTGGTAGAGCTGCTGCCTGGTAGAGCTGCTGCCTGGTAGAGCTGCTGTCTGGTAGAGCAGCCTGTTTGGGCTAAGGTTTTCACTTACGGCAGGGCAATCCAATACCAAAGCCATGCGTGCATGAGTGTGTACCCCTGTGTAGTTCCAGGAGAGGGTTAGCTGGCTAACCGTAACCCAGGAGAGGGCTAGCTGGCTAACCCTAACCCAGGAGAAAGCCCCCTCCATTCCACAACCATCCCAGGAGGGGCTGACAGGAAGGAACCTTCAGCACCATGCAGCAGTTGAAGGAGAGGGGTTTTCCTCTGAAGGGACACAGGGCTTTTTGCTCAGTGTTGCTTTGGCTGCAGCCTAACTAGGAAGCTCACACAAGGTGTAACTTCTAACTTAGGTTTCAGCCCACACAAAAAAATGTCCAGAACTCTTTCAATCTTTCTGTAAATTGGGTCCATAAAACATTCACATCCCTTCCAGGTCCTGCTGCCCCACTGAAGCCCCGCCCACCCACTGATGTTTGAGAGCAACAACAATGGCCTTTCCTACTCTGTTGCCAAGGCAACAGGAGCTGGCATAGCGAGATATCTGACGAATCCCTTTTCCAGGAAGTCGTAAGTAGGCCAGTGTTGTAGCAGTCTGGGTAGTGGTAGTTTTCGGTGCTCAGCAGACACGCTTGCACACACGCTAGGTTTGTGTGTCTGCTAGCGTGCAGTTGTGGATATATTTACCTCCTGATGGAACTTGGCGTGCCCAGACAAAGACAAACGTCGTCCAACAGGAGTAGGTTTGGTTCGCTAGCAGGAACAAGCCTGGGCAGTGGAGGCTAACTTTCAGACGATGACACTACATGTTCATCCATACAGCAGCACCATGCTAGCCGTTCATCCATACAGCAGCACTGTGCTAGCTGTTCATCCATACAGCTGCACTGTACTAGCTGTTCATCCATACAGCAGCACTATGCTAGGTGTTCATCCATACAGCTGCACTGTGCTAGCTGTTCATCCATACAGCAGCACTGTGCTAGCTGTTCATCCATACAGCAGCACTATGCTAGCTGTTCATCCATACAGCAGCACTGTGCTAGCTGTTCATCCATACAGCAGCACTATGCTAGCTGTTCATCCATACAGCAGCACTATGCTAGGTGTTCATCCATACAGCAGCACTGTGCTAGCTGTTCATCCATACAGCAGCACTATGCTAGGTGTTCATCCATACAGCTGCACTGTGCTAGCTGTTCATCCATACAGGAGCACTGTGCTAGGTGTTCATCCATACAGCAGCACTGTGCTAGGTGTTCATCCATACAGCAGCACTGTGCTAGCTGTTCATCCATACAGCAGCACTATGCTAGGTGTTCATCCATACAGCTGCACTGTGCTAGCTGTTCATCCATACAGCAGCACTGTGCTAGCTGTTCATCCGTACAGCAGCACTATGCTAGGTGTTCATCCATACAGCAGCACTGTGCTAGCTGTTCATCCATACAGCAGCACTATGCTAAGTGTTCATCCATACAGCTGCACTGTGCTAGCTGTTCATCCATACAGCAGCACTGTGCTAGCTGTTCATCCATATAGCAGCACTATGCTAGCTGTTCATCCATACAGCAGCACTGTGCTAGCTGTTCATCCATATAGCAGCACTATGCTAGCTGTTCATCCATACAACTGAATCGCACCTGTCATTTATTTGTTGTGCGTGTGCACGGCATGTGCAAGTGTGACTCACTGTGTGAATCAGGGAGAACCAGTTTATCACCCACACAGATCCCCATCTCTATAATCCAGAATCAGAATCAAATGTAATTGCCAAGTAAGCATAGGTGTGTTGTTCTGGGTACAGACCTCTCAAGCAATAATGTTTGGGGAAGTTCGGAGGAAATTAATTGAGATGACAGATTTTTCTTTTTCATTTTTAAACTTTCTGAAATTTGCATTCAAGAGCATTTCTGTGTGTAACTTAAGGAAACCTCTGAGATAGCCGCACAGCGCAGGAGAGACAAGCGAACAGATGGTACACAGCTTCCCTAGTGTAACTTCACCACACAGGACATCTCACTTGAAACTGGTTCAAAAAGCCTCATTTGTGGGAAAAGTGTCAAAATCTATTGGTTGGCCAAAAAGAGTCGAATGACATTGGGTGAAGCAAGTCTTTCAAATGAGATATAAAGCAGTTTAGTTTATCAGACTGTACAGTTGTGAACGCAGGTGGCTGAGTGGGAGACGAAGGATAGCTTTCAGATTTCAGAAAGTAATTTGTTTATGTAAACAGCTCATATGCAGATTTTAATTTTTTATCTGTTGTTTTAGCTTAACTTTTAACTTCATTTGTACTGTCTACATGCCCTTGTTTTTTTGTAATTCATGCCTGTTCTGTGTACAGTGAGAGTGTAAACCATAGCTAAATTCCGTATGTTAGGGTTAGGGTTAGCCTAACCCTGATTCTCTTCTTTATTCTCTAACTCAGTGAATGAATACAGTGCTAAACCTTCCTTCACATATATCACATATTCAAACAGACATTCAAGGGTTAAAGGGTTCAAACATATTGCATGTAAAAACCCAATAACTTTGGGAACAAAATTGCCAAATATGCAGACCATTAACTGATTGTAAACATCTGTAAACAAGAGCAGCATGTCCTTTCTAGGACAAGTTCTTGTTCCAGAAAAGACATGTTCTGTGTGTGTGTGTGTGTTTGTCAGCATTGTATGGACACAGTATTATCAAATAATGAACACGAAATAAGGTGGCGCCGGGAATGTATACTAAGACACATACAAACTTTAAAACACACACAAGGAAATACAGGCACAAATGTATGCACCCAAACTCGCTCACCCCACCCATAGGTCACAGTCCATCAAGCCAGATTAATTGGCAGAACAAACAGCTTACGACTGGAATCACACTCACACACAAATATGCTGTAATGAAGCTAAGTGCAATAACAAGAAGCTGTAAAAGTGTGGGGCTGTAAAGACAACAGCATTAAGGAGAAGCAGTAGAGAGCCAGGAAGCAGAATGAGAAACAGACAACTCCGGACATAACACGGTGCCTGTGCTAATGTGTGTATTGTGTGTGTCTGCGTGTGTATTGTGTGTGGCATGTTGCAATACTCAATCCCACAGATAAACCTCCTCAAAACTGTACAATACAGCTACTACAGGGCATGTTTGGGAAAAGATTTAGGAACTTATCAATTAAAGCATACTCTTACTTTTCATGCTTGCATCACAACTCCAAAACAGGGGAAGTGAAACTTCAGACTGAAATAAGTTTACATGCACCTTATTGCATAACAAACTCTTACCAGCTTGCTATCAGTCAACTATATTTAACTTATAATCAGACCTAGTGGCTCTGACTAGAATAATATCGGAGAAGGATTGAGGGGAATGCCTGAAATTTTCGGGAATAATTGTAGGTCAGGTAAAACTCAACTAGGGTAAAACTAGGGTTAGGTTGAAAGCCAAATCTTGTCCAGCGTGTTAGCTACCTGACATCCAGATCAAGGTGGGACATACCATTCATAGACAAGCAGGGAGTTTCCTTATGAGGGATAGTGCCTTTGAGGGACAGGTTGAAAACATAAATGGGGCTTTACATTCTTCAAGCGGTTCAAGTTCAAATGTACCCCCCGGGGAAGGAGGACCGAAGCGTGAGGAACAAAGCACGCCTGTCTCCCTGGCCAACTGGAGACATACTGAAACACATTTAACCGCAGCCAAGTCACACTGGACTTGGTACAGAAAAAGCTAGTGGGCTATTTATGGAACGGGCTAATTCCACCTTCCTTTACTGCTGTGTAATCTTAGTGCTGGGGGAGGTTTGGTTCATTCCTGTAATGCCAAATTGCAAAAGCTCATTTGTATTATTCTTTTCATGTTACCTGCAAAGTACAGTTACATCAAATAACTCTTTCAAAAGTGGCCAAGTAGGAACATTTTAGTAGCTGAATGATGAAACAGAAGCAGGTGGACTATATATTTTTAGTTGTCAGACCATGAACATGGTTTATAGAAAGACTGCACACACTCACTCAGCACTGAGTATAGGAGCAGAAAATAGGGGTTATAAATTGTAATTGAATTGAAATGAGTTTTTGTCCAAAAAAAAGACCTTGAGTGCATAATGACTAACAGAGTCACGGTTGAGGAGAGACCTAATCCCGGGACTGTGACTCATGCAGACAACAGGAGGATGGTGACATCATTCTGGACTCATCGGGCTCGTGCCTCTATACGTTCACCGTGGATGGGCCTGTTTTCTGGAAAACACGTGACTTTGTCTCACTGTATCGCTGCTGCCAAATGCATGTTTTAAGGTGCGGTAGCCGACATGTCAACAATAAACAGAACATTGTGACAGCAAGTTCTTTCTCTATACCAATGGTTAATGTACCTTGCGTTCACTTCCACATTAAATCTTCTACAATGTACAGTTGACATGCATCGCGTTGACATGACGCAATACTATCACAAAATAATACCAAACGTATGCTCATAGCCTATAACTCTGGTAACCTTGACATAACCTATTCACGCACTGGATTTCATGAACTGACAGTTGTGGCAATATTTCAGGCATACAGAATATTTCTTGGAGGCAATCCTATCTTGATTCTATATAACAAACTACATTCTAGTAGTTTTCGTATGCAAATCGTTATATACACAAGCAGTACGTTCTCGCGCATGGCATAAGCAATTGCTCCCCATGAAAACACAAAATGTTGCTTTCTGCACAAAAACAAAGATAATCCCCGCCGAAACTATCCGAACGACCCCGAGTGCTGCGTGACAGATACGGCTGCGCGAGATGATTGCATCGTTTACAACTTTACAATGTACACAATAAATAAAAGTATTCCCCAGTAGCAACCATTCCCGAGCTTTGCAACATCCATGCACGTAGGATACTAGGCTACCGTGAGAACGTTTGGGCGTTATCAAAAACGTCCAACTATAACAATGGTTGTGCAATAAGTTGACCAGCAGTATTTACCATACAGATCCGTAAGCACCGGAACCAACCGGAGACAGGTTCTGGTACCGCTCCGGGACCTCCCATATCGTTTTGTTGAGCTCCTGTCGATAAAAAGTGGGTCTTTCCATCTGCGACATTCCTGCAGAAAGACCAGTCCGGCATAGAAAAACAAACCAGCCGAAACTTCTGATCTCTTAAGCGTGGTGATGCCCTTTTAGAAACTAAAAAACGATACAACCAAACTCCAAAACTATAGTTACTCAAATACGTAGATGTGGTTTTGCACATCCATGCTAATTTTGGTCATGCAAATCTTAATTGTTGCACGTTGTTTCTGAGGTGCATTTACAGTAGATATCTCCAGACAGGCGGTCAACTGCTGTAGATTTTTCCCGACGTACATAGAGACATGTCGTGTTTGTTCTGACTGGAGGAAACATGAACAGACGTTTTACGTCACGCACCAAGCGCGCTCCCGACTCCCACGTCTCGCGTGAAGTGACCCCAGTTTCCTTTCTGGGAAATACGGGAAATACTTCAAGTGGGAATTCCCAGATCTTTTTGTGAGATGCATCATACAAAGATTCAAAAACATGAATAAATCTGATTTGACATAGCCGAGGTATTCAAGTTAACCAGGACATTTGATAACAAATGTTTCTGTTATAGAATTAATCAAATACAAAGAAGATGTAGTTGGTCTATGGAGATTTAGAATGCATTGCATCCTTTAATTAAGCAAACTACACAGAATTGTGAAATGCATTTTTTGGCTATTTATTGAAAATTCCAATTGGTCAACAACAGATAAAACTGTAAAAATGTATGTTTATACAAAAATAAAGGTAAAAGCTATGGAAATTCATGTTGGATCAGTCAAGCAACCAACCAAGGAGTTTGATTATTGTCAAAGTTGCTTTGAGGCTTTGCAACAAAATTTAAATATTTCTTCCTTCTATACCCTTTCAAAGTTATAGTTTACAGAAATCCCACCTCCACAAGTATATTAATAAATCAACTTCATACAGTCCTTTATTTGCTTTCATTCATAAGACAGGCTTCTCTAAATGTAACAACAATGTACAGCTGTTGTCATAAATGGTCTTGAATGGTCAATAAACCTTTGAATCTAAACAACAAGAGCAACATTTGTTATATGGTTTGATAAACAAGGCCAGATTGGTTGTTTAAACCAATTTTTGAGAGGATGAAAAATAAAATACAAAATTGACTTGCAGCAACTTATCACAAGAAATGTAGAAATTGTTAATAGTAACAACAGGAACATATATTAACTTAGCTCTTTATTCTATTTCTCTCTACTAAGGAAGGTTATCAGGACATAGAATACCCTTTCAAACAAAACAACTCACACTTGGCTTGCAAGATGTGGTGTAATTCTCTCTGTGGTGCCATGAAAGAAACGTATGTAGAACATCTGGTCCGCATACACAGCGTCTCTACAGTAAATAAACATGTTGAAGGAGCTCTGTACCTGTACATTCTTCAGCAAGTCTCATATCTAGACAGTATTATTCATAGAAGGGGGGGACGGGGACGATACAAATTTACAAGCCAATAAGGACAAATTAACCCACCACCGAAGAGCCCTGCCCAGACTGGGTCAAAACATCTAAAATGTGATGAGGTATGTTTGATCTAGCTCCCGCAGCACAATATATCCCAAAAGAAGTGCACAGGCTTCTGAGCTGGAGCATTAGGGAAGCTGATTCAAACACACTTAAACCATCTCAGCAGTA
Source organism: Thaleichthys pacificus (assembly GCA_023658055.1). NCBI lineage: Eukaryota > Metazoa > Chordata > Actinopteri > Osmeriformes > Osmeridae > Thaleichthys > Thaleichthys pacificus. The sequence continues at coordinate 1,518 of CM042868.1, read as the reverse complement.
TTTCCACCCCGGTCTGGTTTTCCTCCCCTCCATCGTAACTGTGTAGCTGGTCTGAATCCATCGACATGGTGTGGTGCAGAGACGCTAGGTGGGAGGTGAGGGGTAGAATGATTCAGACACCAGAAGGGGGCAGTATTTGCTTGTGTTTCAGAAAGGGTCTTTGAGGGTTACTGCATACATTGTCCAAACAATGTCTCTTAGGGTGTAGCAGCCAAGCCCAGTCCAGGCCAGTCCTACACCCTCCCAGCCTGTAAACGGTCACTTTAAAAAGACAAGGTAGAAGGCCATGGACATGCAGGACACCGCTACGGCAATGTGGAGCCTGGTTCCAATCACCGCAGCTGGGAAAGAGGAAGACAACAGGAACAGAAAATAGTACTGAGTAAATAACTGTAAAGTACAAAACAGTAATATTAATCGCATCATTCTTTAATTACTTAAAGTATTGGACAGAAATTCTGAATTTTGTCTCTACATTCCGAGTCACATGCAAGAAGCAATCCACACACTGGGATCCATAGAGTGCTCTGTAGCGTACCTTTATAAAACACTCCCCACAGTCCTCTCTTCTCTGACAGCAGCCAGCTGTTGAGACGGGGAACTTTCTTGAGGTATGCACACGTGCAGATGAAGAGCAGCCCGAACACCAGGATGCCGTCGAAAGAGTACACTAGTGAGAGAGGAACGGCTCACTGGTTATCCTACACTTCCTAGACTGGCTTATAGTCTCACTGACAATAAGATGATACAATGTCTTAACTTGAAAAGATGCTGCAATAGAAACAACTTCTACATACACAAATGTTAACTTGTTATGGTAGGCGTTTGACGTTATGTTTCCATGGACTCATTTGTGCCCTCTGACCACTGAGTGAAGTAGCTCTGCTAGAATTCAACAATGTAAGTTAGACAGGTTTGACAACCTGTGTGCTGTTAATAGCTGAACTGCATAAAATAAGTAACGTTACACAACCATCTACTTAGACTAACCTAACAGCATAACTACCAACCATGTATGAGTTTCAATAATTCAGAACAACGTACCGAGTACAAAACTGATGTAATGGCAACCTAGCTACGGTAGCGATCGAAAGTTCACCACCATCACTAAAAAGCCTGCCATGACTGAAACACTTAGTTCATATTTAACTTATTAGCTAGCAGAGAAACAAAGCAGTCAACAAGAGAACCAGCTATGGATATCCTGAACTGCAAACTTTGCTGACTTATGTATAGGAATGACTAAAATGAAACATGTTTTACACTACTCGATAGAAGTGGTTAGCTAGAAAGCAACCGCAGCCAGGTAATACTACTAGTACAGTACAAACCCTGTTAGCCTAGCTAGCAGCACGTCATACTAGCTAGGCCTACTCTTGCCTTTATGCAACGAAAGACAATGATCGGTTTGAAACAAACGGAAGGGAGGGTGTATTGATACAATATAATTAATGTCAACTTAATCGGTAGGGTGACTATGTAGCTAACTAGCCAGGTTTACTGACTAGCTAATGTCTG